>JAJLRJ010000010.1:21456283-21661283 GCA_024195265.1 Dendrophyllia cribrosa
TGCAGTTTTTTTCTCACGCAAGTTTAGCGTTTACGAGATTTAAACTCCGTTTATTAAACAACTATCAAAAGAAAACAACTTTTGACCTGACATTCACAAAAAAATACATATTTGAATGGCACTGGCAAAAAATCAGCGCTGTTGAAATGCCCGAACCCGCGATTTCCTTTTTTATGCTTAGCCAGCTGAAGTTGGACATTTTGACACTGGAATATTAGCCACGTCATTTGGTGTGAACTTCAAAGCGTCATTTCTTCCCAAATAAAACCCCCATGACCTCCATATTGCAGGTATTGCTTTTTCTATAGGAACTCAACCTGCAAAATGTTTTTGAAGAAAATTGGAAAAAAAATATATTTTTGCCATCCGCCGCAAAAAAAGCTTTTTTTCTCGATTTTTGCAGTTAAGCTCTCTTAACCTCTATTTACCATGAATTTTGGGGTAAAAAAAATCTCTTATTTAGAGCGTTTCCTATTCACGAGTATTCGTAAAGGTGTTTCATTAATCCTTGGACTTAAATTCAAACGTAGGTCCATGCAACTACACTTACAACATGGGGCATGACGAAAACACTTACGACGCATTCTCGTCCCCAGAGCTCCACGGTTTTTTTTAAAATTGCGTCTCGTGTAGCTCTGGTAACGGACAAAAAATATGAATTTTTTCATTGGCCGTTTAAAAATGAATGCGCAACAAGGTAAAAATTTTACGCCCCTACGCATAAGGTTTTACTTCCGGTTGAATTTCAAATGATCAACAAAATCAATGTTTTAATTTCAACGCATTCAACGACCAATGTCACCCAGTTTTTTTTTTTTGGTTTGGCAAGTAAAGATACGGCTGCTAAATTTCAAAGTATAACGGGATCTGATTGTCGCTAAATATGAGCGATTCGTTTCCGAAAAATCAGTATGTGTCTTGGAAGACGAAGCTATAAGCGGCCACGAATATCAAAGAAGTATGTTGTTTGCAACAGGGACGAGTATTAATTATATTAAAAAGGAGAGGCAGAAATCCTGAAGAAAGCCCAAGGGTGAAAAGAAATATTACCACTAGCTAGGTTACCCATTTTAAATAACAACAACAACAACGCTATCAGCACTCTCGTGTCGTAAGCAAGTTATATTTTCTTTATTAGGTAGAAATCTACCTTGAAACAACTTAAAATACAAATCTAGGGAAACGAAGGTCACTCGAAGCCCAATTAAAATAACATGAAACGAATGCAAAACAAAAATTCCTCGATATTTCTTACCACTGTTCGACGAAATAAACCTAATCAATGACCACAGCGTGTCCATCAACAAATTTAGCTGTCCCATCAACTGATTTGGTCGGATATGATAGCGTTCAGTGCCGAAACGCTCTGAATACACAGCTCCCAAACGAAAGAAATCGGTTGACTTATCGAGGAATTTCTAAAACCAGTAAGCAAAATACAAAGACAATCTTTCTTCTAAATAACAGCAGCACGTAAAGCTTTTCTTCTTCCTTTTTAGCGCGATGTTTTCCTGATTGTTCAGTCCTTTTGAACGCCATTCCACAACCACAAACACAACATTCTCGTCTCCAGAGCTCAACCAAACGAAACGAGGGCTCTGGGGACGAGAATGCACACACGAAAGGTTTTATTATTTCCGGTTTTTGGCATTGAGCAAGCGCAATAGTACATTAATGCATCAGGCATGCGCTAACGGATGTCGTGGATTTTACGACATCCGGAAGGCACTGTTACCAGAGCCCTTCGTTTCTTCCGCTGACCAAACGAAACGAAGGCTCTGGGGACGAGAATGCTTACGACGTTTTTAACCCGTGAATACGCGCATGCGTAATGAACGCGTTATCGGTAACGGTGGCTAATGGCCCTTATCGTAGATGAGTACGCCACTCCAACATATCAGCGGTTTCTCGCTTTTTTGACCCTATAGTCTCGTTTTGATGGTTACGAGAACCTCTGACGACGATGAGCGTAAACATCAAAACGAGACTATAGGGTCAAGAAAGCGAGAAACCGCTGATATGTTGGCGTGGCGTACTCATCTACGATAAGGGCTATTCACTCAGTCACTCGCTCACTCGCTCCTTCCATCAGCTATAAACATAGTGACTTAATGCTTTGTTACGAATGCGTTTCGTAACAAGAATAACGTGAATACAGCGATAACAATAACTAATTTGTTGTAAACGAATATAAACAACAATAAGCTTAAAGAAGTTTCGCATTTGAAGTCTTTAATGCAACATTTAAATCGATCTAAAAGGATTCTCCAATCGAGACACGCGTTTTAATGCGAATTTACCTTAAAATAATAAAATTTAGTCTTAATTGAGCATGTGTTCATCGATGGGCTTGTGGGCTAGCGTCTGGATTCACAGTCGGGAGGCCCCGGGTTCAATTCACGCTCGAGACAACTTTTTTGTTCGGACTGGACATTAGGAAAGTGATTTATTTATTTATTTTTTTTGTTTGCTTTCATCAAAAATCCTTACGTTTTATTTAAAAAATATATATATCGAACCGTGTCAGTGTGAAAATATATCTTACCGCAATATTGCGTTACGTGTTAGCATTTCTTATTCACGGATTGGCTCTCAGGAGCCTTTGACTTTTATTTTAGTTACTCGGCGAGATAGTTACTCTGCAGCATTTTCCGCAAGTGAAGGTCTTTAGGCATCAACTGTGATATAGCAATGCACGTAATCCGCTATTGTCGTATTCAATCGGACATAAATTATCAAATAAAAATATTTTAAAACGTAATGAGAGTGTGCGTTTTCTTGAAGGAACTTGATGATTTCAGTTACCGGTAAAATTGCAAATCTGGGACAACATTCCTGTTAAAGCACTTAATCTTCCAAATACCACTTTTAACATGAAAAATGTTTGTTTCCACTGTTAATTTCCTGCAAACTGATTCCATGCCACACGGTAGCCGACGTTTTATCTAAAGTTACACACTTTTTATTTGAGTAGAAACTAAATTAGGTATTCAGGTTATAACAACAATTTTTCTTCCTTGGCAAGAATTGAACGACCACTTTATAATTTCAGTTAATTTCATATGAATGCAACACGCGTGCATACTTTATTTTAAACATATTTTGATCTATCTTGTCCTTAAACAGAAGAAAACATGTCAACACGGTTGCTGTTGGCATCGGACAGGGAGTAGAAATGAATATTCTTCAACAAATTTTACCTTGGCAAGAGTAGATCTCGCGATCACTTTATATTTCCATTTGACTTCATTGGATGCAACGCGCGTTTAAAGTTTGCATGAAACATATTTTTATCTATTTTCTCGCTAAATTTAACAGGAAAAACATGTCAACACGGTGGCTGTTGGTATCGGTCCGAGAGTAAACAGGGACGTTCTTCAGCAAATTGCAGGAGCCGGGAACCCTGTGGTTCAGGTGCAAGGCTTCTCACAGCTGCAAAACATGATTGATACAATCAAAGCATCTGCTTGCTCGGGTGAGTTCATTTGATAGATTGAAAAGATTGCGAAAGAGCTGCCACCTTATTGATTAATACATTTATTTTGGCAACTGGGAACTGTGGTAACCTTGACGGTTGAAAAGTGCACAACAAATTCGAGCGGGTCACTGATCCAAATTCCTTCTTCTGCTGAATAATACGAATTATACGATGTTGAAACCATTCGGAAGAGCGAATAGTAAAATAATTCTCAATGAACGATTTACCCACACATTTTGCGTTATTATTTAAACATTTATTTTCCGAATCATGGAATCGTTACGTCACCGGGTTCCGCAAATCTGGGTTTCACCCGAACTGATTTTTGGAGGGGTTTTAATCTCGCCTCTTTCTGCTCGTTCGCTCCATCAGTCTTTCCTAGCTTGATTTCGTGATTAGCTCGCCCAATCGACTGACGTCACTGACTGAAAAGGGACAGCTAGCAATCTATTTTAAGTAATGCTACACAAAAGAACTATAGTAAACTTTATTGTTCTGCGGCATTGGCTCTTTCCCACATAGAATATCTTTGGCTTTAAGAATAGAGGAGCTGATGGTTCATAATTATATTTCATTATAAAAACAAAGAAAATCCCTTTGCGTCAAACAATTTTTAGGAAATATTCGTGCTTAACCAATCAGAATAGCAGAAGACAATAGCTAATAATTTTTCTTCTTTGACGAAGTTCCCCAAATACAATTTATTTTAAAACTTGCATGTTGTGCGATTGGGTCTCAAATTACTTGAAACCTTAGCAAAATTAGACAAAATGCACCTTGAACCCTAACTTTTAGCAGTTTTTAAGTCTAGGCCAATGAAATCACTAGTTGTAACAATGAAAAAAGTTGACATTCCATCGTGCATTGCCGTTCAGCACTATCCTTCTTATGCGGATCATTACTTAAATATTAATGATGCTACATGCATTTTATTGGCTGTTTATTTTGCAGAATAAAGAAACCATCAACAAAGCAATTACAACAACAACAACAACAACGGGGATTTACAGTTAAAATGTGTGACAACAGGATTTATAGAAACACTGGATAAATTTAAATTGGACATTGGACACTTGATGTGTTACTTTGTGTTACTTCTGGTAAAAAATGGCAGAACTTGTTACTTTGATTCTCAAAGTATCAAAGTACATGTATTCTGGTGAAATCTGATACGATGAACACGCTAGATTTCTACTTACTTATAGGAAAAGAACAGCATCTTAGGCATGCTCTGTTCCAAGATTAATCACATTATTGCAGAATAAAAATATGGAATTTTAACTTGAGTTGTCAACCAATCGATGTTCGTGCAATGTATATAGTGTGACATTTTAACTTAGGATTCATTATAAATCATCCATATTACTAATAGTATTCCCTGCCTCGCACAGCACACTTATAGCATCGAACATGCTCCGTGTCATTTTTGCAAGCTAAACGCATACCTGTGTTGCCTGTTTCGATTCGTGCGCTTCCTTGCTGTTTTAAATAGATATATATATTTACGAAATAATGAAATTATTATATATGTAGGTACCGACTTCATTTTTGAAATTCTCTTGGAACGTTTATAGAACGAGTTATGTACACGCACGTTTCAATTCTGTGTTACCTCTCAGATGTCTACTTACATCACGCGTTTCTTTAATTTTACTAACACTTGTAACAAGTGAGTCCTGTAATGGAATAAAACTGATATATTCTGAGGAATCCAATCCTACAGTAGTCGTTTAAAACACTACTTTGAAACGTCAAACTGTTACAGCTGATTTGACAGTCGCTGTGATTCTAGCAATTTAACCCTATTCGGCCTGGGCTTTTTTTGAGTTCCTGAGCCTGGGGGGGCGGGGGGGGGGGGCACATTGTGCCCCCCCCTTCGTAACTTCAAGAACATTAAGGCTATGACAATGAAACCTAGAGGGTACATAGTACGTCCAAAACTGTCTCCTTTGCGGTCCGCACAATGGAACGATGACGTCATATGACGTAGTTATTAGGTAATTAGTTATACGGCCGCCATCTTGGATCCGCCATCTTGGATTTCTGAATTTTTTTGAAACCTCTTAAAAACCGTCCAAATTGACGCAAAATTAATCAAAACCAATAAATAAACGCTAAATGACGTAAAAATACAAAAGTTATGCCAATAAACATTGTTTTTCTTCATTCAAAGGTATAAATATGCAAATTTCTAAAAACATGGCTGTAAAAATCTTGTTGCCATAGAAACGTCAGGTCACGTGATCAAAAAATTGTCACATGAAATTGTTGCCAGATAAATTTTAGGAAAAGTCACAAAGTTTGATGGCGTTTGAATACATATTAAAGAAGTTATGAATGTTGAAAGTTAGCGCGCGCACTTTGTGCCACCCCCCCCCCCCCCCCCCCCCCCCCCCCCTCAGGCCGAATAGGGTTAAGGGGGACTTTTAAACTATAAAATATCAGCAAGACCACAGCGACAAACCGTTGAGAGGTGCCGGATCTCCCAGTTGTAGACCTGGATCAGTACAATAATTACTTGTAGAAAATCAGAAAACGGCAAACTGATCCTTACGGCAAGGCGATGAAAGAGTAAACAAAAGAATGAAACAAAATATATATTTGTTTTATTCTTTTGTTTACTCTTTCATCGCCTTGCCGTAAGGATCAGTTTGCCATTTTCTGACTTTTAAACTACAGTTTTAGAGTCGTTGCTAGGGACATTATTTTATGGTTAGCATTTCTCACGTGTCATAAACTGCTAATATGGTGGGAACTATGAAACTGAACGCAAGACATCACTAAATCGACATTGCACATGCGCAACTATTGCCAGTCCCCAACCGCGCGTAAGAATAAAAAACCGCAAAAATTCAGAGGAAAAGAGATAAAAATCCAATTTTTTTGGCGATTCATAAGCAATTCAACTTTTTTTTTTAATCTGTAGCATGGAATTACCGTTAGACGAAAAAAAAGGAAAGCTATTAAAAAATGTATTAAAATACACCTTTATTACCTCATAGCTTTTTCAATAACGTGAATTTTAACAAATCCATGCTACAAATTTTTTATTAGGACGTTTTTAATCCGTTGACATTGGGTTTTTTGGAAAAATGCAAGATGTTTGAGTTTTTTTAAGGGTTTTTATGTTCTGGTCACGTGACTTACCAAATATGGTTGTGACTCATAAAATTTGATGGAACCATTAACAGAGTGAACGTGACCAAACATCATAGCCGAGGAAGTAAAGAAACTCATTATATGACGTTTGGAACTCTTCAATAGCAACCACCTTGTAGTTAAGTTTCTCCCCCCTTAAATCCAAAATTTACTATCTCTATTTCCATGTTATATTGCCACTACTACTACTACTACTACTACTACTACTACTACTACTACTACTACTACTACTACTACTACTACTACTACGTCGGCCACAGCCTATTCCAAACACTACGATCAAGCATCAGTGCCACAAACTCCTGACTAGAGTCTACATCAGCGTCTCACTTTAAGATATCAACTGATGTTGATTTTGGTCGTCCTCTACTTTTATAGCCGTGGGTTGGCTCTCAAAGGACGAGTTTGTGTGCTGGGAGGTAGGAATGTCTTTGACAGTGCCCAGCGAGCCTCATCCTTCTTGCTGCTACTTTATCTCCAACCTCAGCAAATCTTCATAAAGTTCTTCATTGGAAGTGTGCCTTTGCCAGGAAACATTCAAGGCCACCCGCAACATGCGAGTATAGCGATCGTTTAATGATTTAGTGAATGTAGAGGTCATGGTCCAGGTTTCACTACCATGAAGAAGAACAGATTCTACAGAATTACAAATTACTGTACACCAAATGTACAAACTGGATAAAAATATTCTACAGGGAAAACAGAAGTAGTTGTAATTGGAGATAAAGTACACTATTATAAGGATGTAATAAACACTAGATTCCCATACAATGTATTTGACGGTATGTTTGTCATTATGTGATGCCGACTTGTATGCATTTAAACTTTTGAGGATTTTATAAAATTGAGCTGGGCTACGTAATTCTCAAGGAGGAATTCAGCATCCATTAAACGGAATATACAAGTTTGCCTTACAGAGTAGGTTTGTTATTTCAAGGCAATCCGGCGGCTTTGGCTGCTTTTACATGGAATTTTTCGGTTGCATTTACCCCGTGAGGACTGTTGAGTACCAGATCTGTGACCCTGGCTTTCGTTGGTGATTAATATATAAAAAAGGGGCGAGTCCGGGTGTTTCAAAAAGTATGCTCTTTAGAGGTAAGATTGCAGAAAATGGCCAAATGTTACCGTTGTAATAAAAGTCAAACGCTTTAGGCGTCTCTTTGTTGATTATTATCACTGCGAGCTTTTCTGGTTTGAGCTTACTTCTTGGTGATGTGCTTTTACAGGCAAGTAGCCATGGGAGGCTTTCATTGGTCCCGAACTGGACTTGAACATAATGAACATATTTACATTACAGTGGGGAAATTGACATTAGTGCAACAATCGACACCTTTGCACGGAAACATCCGCGGCGCCTTCTTCTTTCTGATATCCTAGCTGAGTGAACGGGAAATCTGTCAGGAGACCTCAGTCTTTGATCAAGTGTATTCGACAGCCATTAACTCGTGAATTTTAAATTATCAATAAATAAATCAGGCCCTTAAGGAGTGGGTGTGCGATATAAATTGTAAGTAATGCGTGTTTCTTTTAGTATTCTCCTCTAAAAGTGTAATATTCATGTTGTTACGTTTGCTTTTGACTGCCTCATTTAATAGTGATAATAAAGATTATTATTCTTCCCTAGGGGCTTTTCAGAACAATTTAAAAGGAAATGATAAAACATTTATTAATGTATAAAAGCTAGAAAAAACTAGGTCTAAAAAGTTCCTTAATAAAATATATAAAAATATATAATAAACATGTACATGTTCTTTTTTTAATGTGCCTAAGAAAGCCGCCTTTTTTATGTCAAACTGCCTTCAAAATGCACGAGTAGTAGTCACCCCAGTTTTAGCGCTCGTAAAATCGCGCCTTCGACGTTCTCGTGAGCTTTGGAACCGCCCCTCTTGAAATTGTTGGCTACCCCCCTGCTATACCACAGACACAATAACGTTTCCTACCCGTATTTTGTGGGAAGTCCATAAGAATCTAGAAAAGAGCACATTCGTATTCTCGGTATTGAACTGGAACTAGCTTGCAATGGAGACTCATGCGGGGGAATATCATTAATTTTCTTTTGTTATTCAACATCCTTTATTTAACTTACATACTTCATGAATATTTAACTAACTGAAAGTCTGGGGAGGGCTTGATAATGAAGCTGCGAAGAGCGGGGCTGATGAATTGAATAAATTGCTAATTATAAATGCAAGGGAAATATCTATATTTATTTTTATCCAAGAGGGCATGGTAACAAATCCTGCAATCTGATTGGTCCCGATTTTCCTATCTCTGCCATGATTGATGTGACTCCGTTGTATTAAGCTTGTTAGCCCTGGTTTTATTGAATTTTCTCGTTAATTATGGACCTGAAACGAAAGCTACCAAAGCGAAAGTTAATTTTATTGGCCAGATAAAATATTTAACGACACAAATGAAGAAAACAATGAAGAAAACCAGCAAAGTTTCACCATGCATGGCTGATCGGTCGGCTGACATACAAAGATCCGAAAACACACTAAAGACGAGGTATCAAAAAGACTCAATGAAGAAAGAGAGATTAAACTACTGGGTGGAAGGAGAAATCAGCCGTAAAATTAAAGGTCAATGTTATTCCTCAAAAAGGCGAGTACAAGTTTGGATTTTATGATTTGTTGATTTCATAGTTTGTTCGGCGTTTGCCGTATTTTTTTTTTACAAAGCGGCTTTTAGCTTAAAAAATACTGTAATTAGACAATCTTGTGCTTCTTTTTGACTCCATTTGATTCAAGTGTTCTTATTTTTCCGTTTCTTTTTTCTTCTAATCGAAATTCTGTTAATTTTCATTAAAAAGTCTTGCTTAAATTTCTTATTTGATTCTAGTTTTGTACTAGCTTGTTGTCAAACGCGTTCCAAACTAATTTGTGGCGTTACATTTTAGAGAAATACAGTGCAAGATTACCACAATGCACTGATAAATTTTTCCAATCCGAGTGAAGTTATTCATTTCATAGGAGGAAAATTTGGTTTCCGTCAAGTTCAAGAGATGCATGATTTCAAATATCACAATTCCGTCAAAATCCAACTATTTTATTATCTTTATTAACCTAAGAGATTTTCCGAATTTCGGAAACCCCCGTCACTTATCCGAGGAAAAATGATTATTACATCTAACTTAAGAGATTTTCCGAATTTCGGAAACCCCCGTTACTTATCCGAGGAAAAATGATTATTACATCTAACTTAAGAGATTTTCCGAATTTCGGAAACCCCCGTTACTTATCCGAGGAAAAATGATTATTACATCTAACTTAAGAGATTTTCCGAATTTCGGAAACCCCCGTTACTTATCCGAGGAAAAATGATTATTAACATCTAACATTAGAGATTTTCCGAATTTCGGATACTCCCATCACTTATCCGAGGAAAAACAATTATTAACATCTATAACGTAAGAGGTTTTCCGAATTTCGGAGACCCCCTTCACTTATCCGAGAAAAGACAATTATTCCTCGCGAAGCGAGGGCCGAAGGCCCGAGCGTAGCGAGGTTAATAAATTGGACGGCCGAAGGCCGCTCGGGTGCTTGGGTCTCGGGAGCTGAGCCGCGACAAATCGAGCGAAAAATATATTTATATATATATATATTTATATATATAATAAATAAACACAAAGTGAAAACCTTAAAAATTGTCCTGATCAGGATTCGAACCCGCGTCCCCGACTTTCTAGCGTCGATGTGTTAACCACTACACCACCACTTTGTGTTTATTTATTATATATATAAATATATATACATATAATATGTACTGAAGATGTCCGGCAGTTGCCTGGCAACAAAAATCGCGACCGCTGACAATGGCGCGCTCTCATGTTTATTCATGGCGGCGGCGAATGGCGGCCGGGCTGTCTGTGAAAAAGTGTTTACTCTCGGTGAAACACGACCAATTTCTGATGCAAATGAGAAAGAACAGCAAACACAACAACGCTGGATTCAACAAGTGGCTGGAAATCCTTTCCCGAGAAGATTAACCACCGAAACTCCGCTGGAGCGAGAACGGCGACTTGAAATTCAGCGCGATCAAGCAACGAAGAAACATTACGACAGCATCGATTACAAAGACTTCGAACAGCCTAGGCACACCGTTTGAGTTTGTTCAAACGTCTTGACCAAATGCCTCCATTAGAATTCTGAACGAAACCGATCAGAAGAGGCGACACCCACTGGAAGTGTTGGACAAAATGATTCTGTTTATCCTGTGTTTATAGACGCAACGATAGGCGGCAAGAATTACACGATCAGCTAAATACTCGTGACGAATATCTTTTATACGGTAGGGTAAAACAAACACTTATTACAGGAAAGGCTCAAAGAAGAAGAACGATTAAGAAATCTCGCTCAAACCACCGCATTTTAATCCGCTCTTTAATGCTCTTCAATTGAAACAAGATATACATTTAAGGACGTTCGCGATAATTGTTTATGCGCATCCTTACTGCGCACGCAATTTATGTCGCAACGCCATGCTACGTCATGCACGAGCGCGCGCGCAAGAGAAGAAATCTAAGCACATAAAGGGCTGATAGCCGTTGTGTTACTTGGCTTAGATTTAACTCGCTTGGATGGTCGGTGACCCCCAGTTTTTTTTTCATAGATAATTTTCTTTGTCAATTCTCGACAGATTGTGAAAAAATGAACAAAAAATCAATGTTGGATATTTAAATTGTTTCCATTTTTCTACCCGCGAGCCATCGAATCCTGCCAACTTGCGGCTGTTAGAGTTTGCAAATGCTGTCGTTTAAAGATGAAATTTACTTAAAGGAACGTCACCAGTTGAATCAATTTGCTGAACAGACCTACTCGCATAAAATTTGGGAAAAAAAGTTGCATTTTAGAGATTAATTTGCGATATTTTTAGACTGACAGACATTGGGTTCACATCCCGTAAGGAAGACCAATTTTTCAAAATTAGGGTCGTCTTTCAGACATCTTATCTCAGAAACGAAGTCGGTGACCCCGTCATTTTTTTGCATTTCTGACACGAGTAACTCATAACCTAGCTGTAGCAAAAGTTTTATAAAAAAAATCAATGTTAGAAGATTTTCGCGCGAACGTCCTTAAAGGCAAGTAAGCTTAAGCTTAAGAATACAACCCTCCATAAATTATTCTTTAATCTACCTTTTGCAAAAAAAAAAAAGATTTTAAGTAGCTAAACAACTGACAGGCAGATCATAAGAGGATGTTTTTTCAATATAAAAAATTAGTACTCAAACACTGGAAACTATTGTCTTAGTACATGCTGTAAATTGATCATTATTGATATTCTCGCTAAAAAGGTCACTTCGGAACTTTGATATAAGATTAAATGACATGGAAAGGTGCAAGAAAACTGGTCTGATCTGATGGAAGCCAAAACTCTTTCCAGCACAGATATATAGTTCTACAAAATGTATCGATGGTGTCAACATGTAATTTCTCTTTCAAGTATGATCAAAACTACAGATCACACAGGTGGAAATTATTTCACAAATATACAACATTTGCATAATGTGGCATTATTTGTGAATGAGCAGTGAGCGAAATATACTTTGTATACGCTATCTTGAGTTTACGGCATTCCTTGCAAAATACGTCAATAAAAAATAATATTCAAATGGTTTAGTAAGGAGAATTTCTGTCTACAATTTTGATTTTGTAAGGAAAAAACAATTTTCTGTTGGCAATCGTGACCAGCTACAGTAATGTGTAGCATCTGTATAGATAAACACATGACACATCAACATTACTGCTTAACATTTATTATTGGAATGGTGATCAGTATCTCAAATCTCCTCACAATATCAGTGTACGAACAAGTACATAGATTATGCAAATTGAGAACCTGATCACCTTTAACATGAGTTGTCTGTGGAAATTGAATACAAATTCACTGTAGTTATGACTATGTGAATTGTATTGACACCAGTAAGGAGAATGTACATCTACAAATTAATTTTGATTTTGAGATTTTTAAAAGGGTTAACTTGTCATGAAGGCCTAAGTCCTGGTCTTAACCTACGAATTCTCCATCCTGGTCTCTATACATTGCGAATGATATTTGCAGAGAATCTGTTGCTTCATCTTGAATATTCATGTTTAACTTTTGTAATCAATTTTGTAATTCTCATGACCTGTATCCACAATATAGTTTTAACTCCTGCAATCTCAACCATTCAAGCGAATAGTGAATTGGATTAGCAATTATTTGATACACAGCACATAGAACAACAGCTACAGCAGTATGTAAAGGGAACAGGTTAATTTTGGGAGATAGCACTCACAAGCTTCAAAAAGGAAATTAAATCAAGACAGCAGGAGTTACCTGTATTCCTGATAAACAAACTCTCACCCAATCAAAATAAACAGAACACCACTGCATATTGTCCTCAACCCATGTCCACAACAATACTGTACATCCACTTTCAGAGCAATTTTCTTTCAAACAAAAATTAATGAACAAAGGTGGGGGGGGGGGGGGGTGGGGGGGGGGGGGGGGGGGTTGGAAAGAAGGGCCCTAGGATCTTTTGATACCCAGTCCCATAGCAGTTACAGTGACCCACAGCTCAAAACCCAAAACTGACCAGTACCAGTTCCCATTTATTATAATTTAAGAAGACAGGGCACTAACTACAAGTTAAATCGAAGCGACTGTGAACGAGAATGTCTCAACTTTAAATTTCAGGGCCATTGCCGGCATGCAACCCAACCTCTCCAGTCAAATCAGAAATTCCATCTCTCCCACATCGCTAAAATTTTGCAGTGCATCCTCCCCCGAGCTTCGCGAGGTTCTGCGATACACGTATTTCTAGTTAACATCTAACTTGAGACGTTTTCCGAATTTCGGAGACCCCCGTCACTTATCCGAGGAAAAATGATTATTTAACATCCAACTTGAAAGGGTTTCCGAATTTACTTATCAGAGAGTTTATCAGAGAATAAACGATCATTAAAAACTAACTTGAGCAAATACGGTTCACTGCGGTTCTCACACTGTATTCACGTGCTTGGTATACTTATTCACTACTGCCTCCATAGGGATTCACAAATTCTGATCCCGTTGTTATGTAATCAACAGAGTTCCACAATCATTCTTTTTCTTACTCCCTTTTACCACTTGTTACTGGACAATTCTAATTATAAAGGATTCAGAAATTCTGATGAATTTGTGATCTTCTCAGTTTGCTATCAACTTAAGCAATTGAAAAAACAACCTGACAAATTTCAGGCTTCTAATTAATTCTGAAAGGGATTCAGAATTTGTGTTGCCTCCATCACTTAAACAAACAAAACTAATAGGAAGATCTAGCCTGATTCTGGATGTTTTCTTTGTATTGTGTTTTTCCTCTGATGGTCACAAGGAGATGCCACTGATCATCCTTCTTTGGGCATGATCAACATACTGTTATACGTGTTCATAAATGGATGACCTCATTTGTAGTTCTGCTAGTGATTCCATTTCCTGAAAATCAGATATGGTACTGACTTTAAAATTATTCAAATTTAACACTTATTAATCAATAAAATTAATATTATTGTACATGTATTTCATGGCATTGAGTAGTGCAAAAACCCAAGAATTTCCTAGTTCAACTGCCTTTTAAAGAAACTGTCTATTTAACAAGCTTATCCCACCTACATGTACATGTACATGTAGGTCAACATACACAAATGTAGTGAATTTTGTTTAACTTCTAAATGGTGCTCACCTTTACAATGTGCATTTGTGGGGGTACAGGTGTAGCTAAATCCGTAAACATTCAAAAAGAACTTTGGCTGTGTTCCAGAATAGAGCCAAAAATTTGCAAAACAATATCATATGTAACTTAACTCAATTAAGTTCACAGACACAGCACACATGAAAATTCAACTGCAAGCCCAAGTGCATGTAAATTCTGGCTTCTTTTAGACAACAAGACAGGTTTAATAGCCCTTAGTGCTTTTTTTAATCAATGGCAAAACATATCATATCTTAGAATCTTTTGATAATTACTATTCTGTAGGATCATAAGGGTAAATAAAAGAAAGCAAACAAGCTATTGTCATTGATTTTATTGATACACGACATTTAGATAAAAATCTCTGAGCAGTTGGCAATAGACATCTGTCACTCTTACACTCTTATCTTACATGGAAGGAGAAAGGAAACCAACTTCATTTTTCACTGCTTTTGATTTCTTTTTGGGCATGAAAATTATATTACAGATATCGCCCTCATCGTGATATCGTTTTGTTGCTTGAAATTTAACGTGGGATTCACTCGTCAGGCTGTGATAGAAAAGAAAGGTGTTGGGTTACAAGTTTCGGTTTTGAAGTAAGAAAGCTCTGCTTCCGACAGCATCTTTTTTTGTTTCTAAAGCAACCGGGGGACCGTTTCAATTTCAGTGTATCATGGAAATTACTTTCAATTAGCTCAGTACAGTATGCTTGTTCTCATTAACAGTCCGAGAGTATGCCAGTTTTGGCAGAAGCGGTGACGTCACGATTCTATTGTTCCGCTAAAAATACGCAAAAATCGGAAAAAATAATCGCGAGAAAAAAGGGAGATTTTTGAAAGCTGTCCCAAATCCCCTCGTTCAATATCCGGGACTTCCAAGCAAGCCATCTTGAAGAAGGATCATTCTTGTGTCTCCAAGCGAAGTTTCGTGCAATATTTCGGATGTTTTGTGATAAAATAGCGAGAGTTTCAAACAGCCTTCGAAGACTCCGCCGCCATCTTGACGGGCATCGAATGTAAGTACATGTCTTTATGCTTAGTTTTCAGTATCTTGCCGATTTTTTTCGAAATCAAGACTAATTTTCCTTAAAACTACAACATGTAAGTGATGATCAGGCAAAGTTTCAAATATGGCAACAACCTGGTAAAAATGGCAACCACACATTGAAAATTGCCTACGGATGCGAAGGGTTACTGTATAGATGGTAATGACTTATTCGGCCCTTTTGATTTTAGGTATAATGTATCGCGTTTGTTTCTAGTTTTCTTCACAGTCATTATGTATTCATTCATGACTCTCATCTAAGCTTAACTGATTCAAATCATGTGTGTGAAATCAATTTTAGTCAGTGTGAGTAGGCTAAATGTGGACTAAACTTTCTGTACATTATGTTCGATACTTAATTGTGCCAAATGTTGTTTATACTTTACATATCCCAAATACAGATGTTCAGATACAAATGTTCAGCTGAAAAGGGGTAATTACATCAAATATATATCAATTTATTATATACCACCCCTATACCTGCCAACTTTTTCCGAGTGATAGGCGTGAGAATTTTTTCATAGGAGTGCCAGGATTTCCGAAGGTGACCGACCAAATCCGAAGAAAACTCGATCTATTCCGAAGATGTCCGAAGTTGTCCGAAGATCTTCCGAAGAATTCGGAAATTTCCATGGACCTCAGACCTCTGTAATTGTGATTTTCAGAACGATAAAAACCCACAAAAAAGTGTCATATTTTCATGAACGTAACTGTATTTTAAATTGGATCATGCGATCAGTTAAGGCTCAAAGCTCAAATCTGTAAATCAGGCGTGAAAAATTGCTCCATAGGCGTGAGTAGGCGTGAGATCGGAGTTTCGGACTCGCAACCGTGAGACTCACGCCTAAGGCGTGAGACTTGGCAGGTCTACACCCTTGTGCTGTGGCATAACATCAGACATGGATCAGGACAAATGCAGCCCCTGTGCATATACTCACAGTTATGTAAATCATAAAATCTTGAGATTCCCTCGCAGTGAAATAATCTCCTTTATATTCATACATGAGAGACAACTCACAAGATAACTGTTGCAAATTTATGTCAGATACCACCATCATTCATTAAATTTAATTTCCATTTTTTTTTGTTACAGGTACAAGAAGGCCTTAAAAAACAAGGTCATAGATATTTATCAAATTATGACTACAAAATATAACAATAAATAATATTGTTTTTTTCAATCTGGTGTGCATTTCTTGTATATACTTGCAAGTGTTGTTCAATATAAACATGGAGAGCTAAAAGAACTTTGAAAATCTTTCCTTCTGGTCATGGCATGTGTAGTAATTAATATTTTTATTAGACTGCAAGCCGTCTCTTATTTTTCTTTTAGTTAGTCGAGTGAGCATGCGCATGCTCACTCAACTAACTTAAAGAAAATAAGAGATGGCTAGCAGTCTATATTATTTTGGGTCAATATAATTTTTGTAGGTGCCCACAGAGAAGAGTGCCCCCCCCCCCCCCCCCCCCCCGAACTTGCTGTTCATCGCAAACCTCTGAACTTTTACAATGTCTTTGGTTTGAAGGCAAAACCGGAGTTAAAAGCCATGATTTTATTTTCAGATCTAACACCTTGGTGAAAAATAAATTCCCATATGGCAGGATATGTTATAACATCCCTCAACCTTGTTGATCAAAGTTCATTTGAGACCTGCAAATCTTTTGCTTCATTTCCTTGTGCTATAACTTGACCTTCGGTTAAATCTGGTGGATTATAGTATTTGAGTTAGAGTTCGAATAATGTAACTCGCTTTCTTAGTTTTCCAGGATATACATCTTATTTTAATGAGTCTATTGAATTTTTTAACTACGGTATATTTAATTATCTGTTCTTTGAACGCTAGAACTTTTGCCAGTTCACTACCCCATGTATAAAAAAAATTGTTGTTGCATGCAAATAATCACTGAACTCCAGACAGTGGAATTGTTGGAAGCAAAGGGGTTTGAGGTGAGACAAAAAATCTTAAGGTCTTACTTATACCTCATTCACACCAATGCTTAAACATGTTTAAATGTTGTTTAGTTTAAAACAGGTTTAGAAACATACATCCTAAATTCCTGAAATATTTGGAGTGAAATCTTTACTAAAAGCAACTTAATGACTTTTATTATCATTCCAGGTAGTTTGAGTCATGCATTTAACAACGTTCGAGTTGGAGGCTAAAAACATAGTTAAACTAAACAACATTTAAACATGTTTAAGAGAGTGTCCACCAGAAAACCAGGCAGACCAGGCAGGAGGTGATAATACTCAAATCACCGATTTCGCTCAAACTTGGCACAAAGGTTGAGGGTCATGAGTAGATATATGTACCAAAATATAACGTCAAAATTTTTTATTCTCTCCGAGTTGTAGGGTCCCCCCCGAAAAATGGCCATTTGGCACAAATTTATGCATATTAATTAGCTAAATTTATTCGAATGGTTAGACAACAAAAATAGCAGCCTGGGAATAAAAACTACTAAATCTTATTGTATATTGATCAGTCTTGTAGCAAAATGTGTTATTGGAATCGCTTGCTTTGATTTGCTGCTTTCCTAATACCGAAAGTGAAGGGCATATTTGGTCATTTTCACAAGACGCCAAAATTAGGTCATTTTAGATCTTAATATCTCCAATGGGCAACAAGCTAACAACGTAGTTTTAATACCAGAAGAAAGAAGTATCTTTATGCTTTCGAAAAATATAATAAAATTTTTGGGCAACTAAATAGCTTTTTAGTATGAAGGAATTTTTGCACCTCACTCAACGATTTCTAGCGATTTCATCAAAATTCGGTAATTAAAAATAGTGGTTTAATTTTAATGAAATTGCAAGAAAAAGGCAGCAAATGTTTAGCTAAGCATCGTTCTGCTTAAAACAATGCTAAAATTAGCAAGAAAAGCTTTTTGAAGCACATTTCACGAAGTTTGTAAATGAGGGTTTCCGTCTTTAATACTTCATTTTCAATGCAAAAAAAATCAATGGGACACTTCTCTCCGATCTATAATAACTCTGAATTTTACTTTCAGGTACAGTAAGGGACACAAAAAGGCAAAGACTGATACATACATGTCATTTAAGTGCTTCAGGCTCTTTGCTAAGGTCCATTGCGATACGGCCAAATCCAGCATATTTTTTTAAAAGTTCGATCGCCTAATTCAGATCTTCGTCGATATTTATCGTGCAGTTCATCGCCGTTGACTTTGCTATGAGAATATACATTGCTACCTTGTTACTCATGCGCATTAAGCGCATGAGGTAGAAAATGGGTTGCGTTTCTTCGTCTTTTTGTCACATTAGTGCATGCAAATTTATGCACGCATATATTATTACTAACCGGGTCGCAGGTCACATAAAAATTCTACAAAAATGGCTGCCGCGCTCGGCATGTGCTTGGTTTTCAAAACCATAGTTTTGTCTTGTCGAAATAATAACACACATTCAAAATACTCAAAATGGAAAGAGAAAGCTTTAAAGAATACTCAGAAGCCGCTGAAGTGGAGAAAAAGGAGAGCTGTAAGCGACGAGCGACGAAATCTTGCTTCAAGTTTTATCAGTGCGGGGCGATCAAATCCGAAGAAGCGGAGTTTTAAAGAATTTTCAAGCAGGCGAGGGACTTTACCATAAAAGAAATTTCATTTTTCGGTGAGAATTTATGTTGATACCAATTTGTGATTGACTTTTTCTTTGTGCCATACTTGTTATTCTAGACCGAGAAAAAGTTGCTTTTGTGAGCTTTTGTGTACTCTAAACACAGAGTCAACGGACTGTCGCGTAATACAGTTTTTGAGAATTGCTAAAATTGAAAAATAACCCAGGTCGTTTACTGATTTTAAGGATCTTTTAAAAGTAGTCTTTGCAAATGTAACAGAAAGCAGTCACGGTTTGGGAAACATTAGGACGCAAACTTGTTCGAATGTTTTCTTCATTGAAGCCAATAATCATGGTAAGGCACACTAGTAAATATAATTGAATTAAATAGCGCTTTCTGAAATAAAGTTTGCTTTCAAGATTTTTTGATTCGCGAAAACATTATCCGAATCATCTTTACGGATAAGAATGGCATTCTATATACACAAGAAAAGTCGGAAATTTTAGAAAACACTAGATATAAGTAGTTAAGGACTTGGCGGTACCAGATCAGTTTTGCAAAACTGATCTGATACCAAGCCAAGTCTTAACTACTTCCCATCTGTTGGATTAAAAAATATAGAAAAATCAAATGAAACTATATGTTAATAAAAACAAAATGGTGCGTTTATTCCATTGCGTGATTTCCTTTGCGTTTATTTCATTGCGTGATTCCACATAATAGAATCCTTTGCGTGACACAATTCTCTGAAACACAGGAAGTCCACACAGGATTGAATTAAGGAAAGTTATTTTTTGATTTAATTCTTTTTCATTTTATAATGTCCATAAGCATATGAATTTATACCATCTTCCAGTAGATATCTTTTGTCATCAAAACAACTGAGTGATACTTTATTGATTTCATAACTTCCTAATTGATGGTTTTGACTTCTGATTGTTTTCATTCTATGATGCATCTGTTTTTTTTCAAATAGCGTATTTTTATAGTTTTCATGTTTGATATTATTTTTGATAATATTCTTTTTAATCCCTTTAGCAGTCTTACCTCCGGATTGGTTGTCTTTCATATAGCTATACATTTTTGATCGTAAACCAACAAATTCACAAATAGGAACTCCTGCAGCCTCATCTTTGAATTTACCAATTACTTTTTTATTAGTTGTATTGAAATACGACGAGCTTTCAGGGTAGTCGCTGTTATCAAACAAATGTTTATCATTCCAGAAGTCTGAGTAGACATCTTCGGCTTCTATTTCATAAGTTAAACTGTCTGTATCAGTAAATAGAAGTCTAGCTTTATTATACTTCTTTTTGATGTAGTTATAATGAAAATCATACATTAATGTCTTACTAAGATCGAGGATACACATACCCACATATGCCGGCCTGTTGAGGGTTAGTGTTTCTTTGATCTTATGAACGGCTACAAGGTTTTCATTGAAGATTTTACTACTTACATATGTAGGTTTAGAAGTCATTTTTAATAGTTTCTTCTCATCAGTTACTAATCTAACATCTATTCTCTTTCTGATATTTTCCATTGTTTTTCCAAATACTGAATTATTCATAAGTTTGAAGAAATCTTTCTCAAAAGCATTTTTAGCATTAGTTCTTTTCTGAGTGTTGAAATCAATATATTGCTTCAACCATGCGGACTGATTGAACTCTAGTACTCGATAAACTTTAGTTATTTTCAAACCGAGATCAGTGTATAATTGTAGGTTTCTGTAATGAAGAACATACTTTTCTTTGTTTCTTAAAGTTGGAATCAGTTTTTGTACAAGGCCTGTTGATATATTATATTTAGTAGCTATCTTTTTGCAATACCCAGACAACATATTTCCAGTTACTTTAACCTTCTCTGGTCCTAATGGGTAGTCATTATGAAGGTTGTGCAATTCTTCAGGATATTCCAGGTCAACTTCTAGTATTAAACCTTTATTGCTATCTTCTTTATATTTAGCTAAGTCTAACTTATTAATTTGATTTTCTGTCATCCATTTGAAACCACCGGTTGGTAGGTATTGCGACATAGCCCAACCATAGAGATTGTTAGCATCAAGATACATAATATACTTTGAGGGCGCCTTCTCATTGTATGATTTCATGTATTTATTGTTTGCTTTTCCATATCGATTAGCTATATAAGAAATACCACCTCTCATACCCTTTTCAATGAATTGAAACATGTTAATATCAGTCATCAGTTCTAATTTAATATTAGTCATTTTTAGCATAGCGTCCCAAGATAAGCCGGGAGATGTAAAATAATGACACGGGTCTAATTTGTAGTATTGCAGACAGGTCTTTCGAAAGTTTTCAAATACATCAGCTAACAGAAGGATGTCAGATTTAAGATATAAATCATGGTACTCACCCATATTTTTGAGCCTGAATGTTTCCCAAACAGTTTGAGCATGCTTATAGTCTTCATCTGATAGACATTTATCATTTAATATGCTGTAAAATTCTTCTTTGAGTGGTAGTTTTTTATTGAATTTATCAAAACTGTCCATGAAGTCGTATGGATAGACTCCTTTTTGTGACATTAAATTAAGCTTTTCACCTTTGAATTGTTGAGAAGTATATTTTAATGATTCTTTTGGTAGATTGCTTACCAGTTTTTCTAAACTAGAGCTCATAAACTGGAAACTATCAATGAAGGTCAGATGATTACCAAGCATGAAAGCCATATACTTTTCCATGTTGTTTGGTATAGCATTTATGTTCATCTGTTTGTCTTCTCCTTTCTTATTTTTGTATGTATACTTCTTGACTATTTCACCAATCTCTTGCATTATAAAATGACTATCATAACCTCTTAGATTATGGAATATAACCGGAATTTTTATCTCTGCTGGATTTACTCTGAGTTTCAGATTACATTCTTGATGAGCTGATCCTCTATACTGACCAGTAATATGACAGTGATCTCGAACTCGAATATCTTTCTCTGTATACTTTTTATCACATATATGACATTTATCAGCTTTTTGGAATTCTTCTTCATCCTTTTTTGTCATTTTTAATGGTTTGTTAAAATATCTTTTATTCATATTACGACAATATTTAACTTCTTCTAACATAGCTTCCATAAATTTGTTAACAGCTTTTTCACCTCTATAGATCTGTACTGGTTTACTATATTTATCATCATAACAGCATACAACCTTATAACCATAACCACAATCAGTATGTTTTTGGTACGATTCAGTATAGGATTTGTCATTGTTTGGTCTGCATCCTTCTATTTTTTCTACAATAGCTTCGAAATCTCCATAGATGACAAATGGTACAGGCAACTGCTTATGAAAGTTGTTGAATTTCAATTTGACGGCATTTTTATGGCTTGTTTTCCATTTATGATGATGCAATTTTCTTTATGATTTAATAATACTCTTCCACTACTGAAACATTGTAAACAATACATACAAAAATGCTTTCTATGTTCATGTTTTGTTTGATTGTACATAAATTTATTGAAGTCTTTTATTAATACATAATGTTTGTTTTCGCCTTCTGTTATCAATAATAAATGCATTTGATCTTCAAATTTTTCTTGGGATATGTAAATAGGAAATGGTTGTTTTTCTTCATATCCAAATACATTGATATTGATATTATTCTGTTTCTCAATTTTATTATACTGTTTTTGATTGACTGGAAATTCAATTCCTGAGTAATTCAACTTTTCAATACATTCTTTATCACATTTTTTAATTCTTTGAGGATATTTTTCCTGTGGGTTTAAATGCCGAATATGACACCATCTAAAGCACTCATTATCAATATTCTTCATATTAATCAACCCTTTAGCTGGGTTTCTCAGCTCTATTGGTAGTTTTATATATGATAACCCTTTTAATGGTTTGTATTTTACTATGTTAATATAATGATTATCAACCGATTTAATAGTCCATCCGGAGCCTTCAGATATCCACTGTGCAATTTTATTTAATATCTGTTGTTTGGACAATTGCAAATCTTCAGCGATGTTATTGTGGTTGATAATTGTTTGTGCTACACTATTGAAGTATGCTGTTTTATATGTGATTTCACCATCAGACAATTTTGTGAATGTTGTCTTTAATGTCTCAACGAACTTGAAACCTTTCATCGATGTTAATATGTTTATGAGCTGGTATTCAATACCCTTTCTAGTGTTTTGTAGTTGAACTAATGGGTCTTTATTGTTTTTTATATCAATTTCATAAGACTTTGTATAGCCTTTAAGAGCTTTGTCTGTTTGCTCTATTTTAGTCCTTGGCAATGGAACTGGTTTTTTGGTTTTAGGTGTTGGAATTGGTTTTATTTTCTTTGTTCTTGGTGCTGGAACTGGTTTGTAATCATCTCTGAACTCAATAGGTGGTAAAATGATATTGTCTTCATAATTTTTAACCATCTGCCTGACAGATTTTCTCGGTGTAGGAACTGGTCTCCTACGTTGTTTTTCGTCATCTACCACGATAATTTTAGGCTTTTTATTCTGTTGCTTTAAAAGCAATTTGATGAGTTCTGATTTACTAAGTTTCTTAAGATCACTCTTATTCATATCTATAAGGTTAGATTTTTCTGATTTCATATATATAATAATTCTATAGATAATCTTTTAAATAGTTTTACAAATGTGCGTTTAAATATAGTCGAGAATTCAAATAATCCAATCATGGATCCTTCGAACTATAACTATGAAAAGAATTAATTTTGTGTGTAATTTGGATTATTTTTTTGTGTTATGTTGATGATTCGTTGCATTATATTGTTGACATTTACATTCTTCATATGCTTTTTTGTTTTCAAGTGACACCATTTCCCTGCAAGTGTATAATTTTTATCATTTTTACAAACATTACAATACCACTCTTTATTTAACATACATAAGGTTTTATGTTTTTTTAGTTCTTCTGTTGTGAAAACTTTTGGTCTACCGCGACCTCTCTTAACATTTTGATTTTCCATATATAATACTATACTATAGATATTATTTTAAATAGTTTCATAATAGTGCGGATAATATTGGTCAAGAATTATATATTTTGCATTATTGCGTAATAGTCAGAAACATTAATATTTTTGGCTTCCAATGAATAGCGAATGCAAAGATATAAATATCTCAGAAATTTCTGGGATACTTGTAAATAGTAACATCTCTTTAAAACAATTTTGTATATCCCTTTAAATCCCTGATTAGTGTTCTAATGTTACTGATTGTATTTTTTAAACCCATGTGCCCTGGATCAGATGAATATTTCTACATCTTTCCAAATCCGCGTTGCTGCTTGTTTTTGTTGTGCTAGATATACTATTTTCTTGTTTGAGATATTCGACATTATCAACTTTGGTTTGTTTCAACACATTACATTCATCATCGTATCTATTGTTTTCTATCTCATTGCAGATAATATTCAATAACTGTTTCAATGTTATATCTTCATCAATTTCATGTATTTTTTTATGATAAAGTTTCAATAATTTCTTTTTATATTGTAACAGATCCAATCTACGCTCATTATCATATATTTTATCATGAAGATTGTCTATTTCATCTTCACATTCCTGAATTTGAAAATTTATTTTTTTGATATATTTCTCAATGCCACTCATGATACATATATGTTAGATATTTTTGACATCTTTTAACGGTATCCATGAATTAAATTCTTTTGGATAACCAGACCATGATACCAAAGCTTGTTTTTTCTTGTAATCCCTCCTAATGACTTTGCCAATTCTGAATACATCCTGTTTTGCTAATTGTAATTCAGGTTCATAAAATGACCCTTCTATTGATTCATTATTAAGATCCTTTAACTTATATGTAATAGGGTTTGTGTATTGGATTTTATCAACTGTGAATACCTCTTCAGTCCAATTACTTGTATATCCTTTATCAAATACCTTTCTTTTATACTTTGAAATTCTAACCTTATCACCAACTTTGAATTTTACTTTTGATGATGATGGTTCCATATCACCATATAAAGTGAGATATACACTTCCCTCGTTCTTTTTATTTACTTCTGCCGGTTTCATTTTGATGCTTGAATGCTTTGTACTGTTGTATTCATTTAATAGTTTTGGTAACATGTCTAAATATTGTGTTGTATTTTGAGCTGTAAATTGTTTCCACATTTTAGATTTTAATGTTCTGTTAAATCTCTCAATAACAACAGCTTTACCTTCATTGAAAGTAGAATACATCTCAATATTATTTTTCTTTAGCCAGTCTTTGAAAGTTTTATTATAGAATTCAGATCCTTGATCTACCCATAAATATTTCGGTTTTCTTTTATACTTTTTAATAACATCATCAAATGATTCAGTAATTGTATTACCGGTTTTATTTTTAATGGGAATGCTCCAAGCAAATTTTGAAAACACATCAATGATGTTTAACAAATATTTATATCCTTTATTCCATTTTGAAAACTTCTGCATTTCTACAAGGTCAGCGCTCCAAATATCATCTATTCCATTAACAATAACTCTTCTTGTTTTAAATTTTCGTTTGATTGGCTTATGTAGTTCATTTGCAAGGAGTTCAGCCCAATCATTACTCAACTCCTTTTACGTTTTTTGACTTCCTTTTTTGTTTAATACCGAGACCTAGTTTTTGTTTGGTATTAATTAAGAATCTAGCAGTCTGACCCCATTTAGGCATCTCACCGTAAGGTATTTCGTCTAATGATTTAACCATTTTCTTATCACAATCTCCCTTGTTTCTGCCCATATCGTAGCAAATATCGTGATGAGCTGATATTTCATCCACTTTATTGTAAGGTTGAACATACCATTTTGTTACCTCACCAGTATCCTTATCATATTCTAACTGTTCATCTAATGGGTTATATGGGCCCATGTATTTGTAACTACCTGGTGTCCATCCCCCTTTTGGCTTAGGTAACATACCAATCATTTTATGAATGTCAATTCCACTACCTTTATTTAATGGATCTAGTTTCTTACTAATGTCTGAAGTTAAACTGTCAAGCGCTTGATCCAAATATTTATCAGCCATTCCTTTAATCTTTCGTTTTACAAAATTAGATTTAATAGCTTTTGATGCTCCGATTCTTCCTAAATTATAGAGACCTTTTATACCAGATTTAAGAGCAATTTCACCAAGACTGTGACTACCTTCTATATCTAAAAATCCGCCAGCCATCTCTGACTGGCTATTTAGTTTCCCCCATTTTTTACAAATTTACTCTTTGTTATACCACATTCTTCACATTTGCATTTCATTATGGTGCGTCCATTTTTAGTTTTCATATAACTTTCACTTCCTGGCACACATTCAGTGTCCTTTCCTTGTTTTACACAATAACTTTTTACCATTTATATAATATAATTAGATATTTTTTAAATAGTTTTCAATAAATCGTTCATTATACTGTTGGTTATTTAATTTGAATACTTTTATACAATCATAAAATGATTTTTTATAAATGTTATCCAAAAAATATAAACAATAATATCCACATCTAACTGATTTGATATCCTGGATAGGATAACCATAATTGTATATATACTTCAATTTCAATTTTTTAGCATAATCAACCAAGTTCTGTGGTGGAGGTAACGAAAAACTATCAAAGTAATATATAGTCTTATCATTCATATTATTATAATGTGCTACCCAATGTGTACCAGGACCTATTTTATCATCAAGATTAATGATACAAGATCCTATTTTGTGGATATGATCCAAACTATCTCTCGAATAAATACCATTAAAATTGGTTATTTTTAAATATTTAATCCATTTTAATAAATCGATATTTGAAAGAGGAATATCTCTGAACTTTGGTTTTACAGGATATCTCCTAGAATTGGTATTCCTAACTTTGTAAAGGGACTGTTTTTGCCTAGTAATAGGCCCTCTCCCTTTTTTGTTTTTGTTTTGACTTTTTTTTTGCTCCCATACCTATAGTATTTGAGGGCCAGTTTCCATAAAATGGTGGCGGATAATAAGGCATCATCATTCCAGGTTTAGGTGAAACTGTTAATCCAGATGCTTTCTTTTTTGGTACACTTAAACCCTTTCCTGTTAATGCATTCAACAACATTGGAATACCAATAGATGCTAGGAGCGTCCCCAAAAAACCACCTCTTTGCTTTTGTGATGGTTGAATGAATACTTGTCCTCCATTTTGAATAGCAGCTAAAATGTCTTGTTTTTGTTTTTTACTTATGCGCATAGCGCGCATAAGGTAAGGTTCCGGCTTCGTTTTTCTTGTTACTTATGCGCATAGCGCGCATAAGGTAAGGTTCCGGCTTCGTTTTTCTTGTTATTATTTTTATTATTATTATTTTTATTTTTTGTGTCAAGATTTTGCATGCAAATTTATGCACGCATATTTTAGTGACCGGGTCCTCGGGTCACCAACATTCTACAAAAATGGCTGCCGCGCTCGGCATGTGCTTGGTTTTTAAACCCGTAGTTTCGTGTCATCGGATTAATAACTCACATTTAAAATATTCAAAATGGAAAGAGAAAGCTTTAAGGAATACCCAAAGCCGCTATAGTGGAGAAAAAGGAGACCTTTTAGCAACTAATCTTGCTTCAAGGAAATTCATACGCTTTTATCAGTGTGGGGCGATCAAAACCGAAGAAGCAGAGTTTTAAAGAATTTTCAAACAGACGAGGGACTTTACCGTAAAAGAAATTACAAATTTTGGTGAGAATTTATGTTGATATCAATTTGTGATTCACTTTTTCTTTGTGTTCTGGTTAGTTTTGGAGAAATATTTATTAAACATGTTAAAATTCAATCGTAATGACATCTGATATTATGTAAACAAAACAAGACTTAATTTTATACCTGTAGTTCTAACTTCACACGCGTCGCCTAATACGCAAAGATGTCTGTGTATGTTTTGCAATTTTCATTTCCAAATCAGTTTCTAGGGCAATTTCCGATACAACTGGTGTATTTTATTCGAAAATTAGTCATACTTTTAGTCTAGACCGAGTAAAAGTTTTTGTGCACGGTCGCGTAATTCTGTTATTGAGATTCACTAAAATTGAAAAAATAGCCCGGTCGTTTGCTGATTTCATTGCTTTTAAAAGTAGTCTTTTCAAATGTAACAGAAAGAAGTCACGGTTTGGGAAATAAAAGACGAGTGTGTATTTGATCGGGAATCAATAAATTAAATATTCAAAGCGAGTACAGAAAACGTGTTTTAGCGTGTTCTTTAGTGTGTCACGCAAAATTCGTTGAGGGGGGAGGGATGCGTGACCAGTTTAAAATAAACTGTATAACTTTCTTATGCAAGCGCATAAGTACAGGCTACCAGTGTAGCCTCTTGTTATTTTTATTATTATTATTTTTATTTTTTGTGTCAAGATTTTGCATGCAAATTTATGCACGCATATTTTAGTGACCGGGTCCTCGGGTCACCAACATTCTACAAAAATGGCTGCCGCGCTCGGCATGTGCTTGGTTTTTAAACCCGTAGTTTCGTGTCATCGGATTAATAACTCACATTTAAAATATTCAAAATGGAAAGAGAAAGCTTTAAGGAATACCCAAAGCCGCTATAGTGGAGAAAAAGGAGACCTTTTAGCAACTAATCTTGCTTCAAGGAAATTCATACGCTTTTATCAGTGTGGGGCGATCAAAACCGAAGAAGCAGAGTTTTAAAGAATTTTCAAACAGACGAGGGACTTTACCGTAAAAGAAATTACAAATTTTGGTGAGAATTTATGTTGATATCAATTTGTGATTCACTTTTTCTTTGTGTTCTGGTTAGTTTTGGAGAAATATTTATTAAACATGTTAAAATTCAATCGTAATGACATCTGACTATTATGTAAACAAAACAAGACTTAATTTTATACCTGTAGTTCTAACTTCACACGCGTCGCCTAATACGCAAAGATGTCTGTGTATGTTTTGCAATTTTCATTTCCAAATCAGTTTCTAGGGCAATTTCCGATACAACTGGTGTATTTTATTCGAAAATTAGTCATACTTTTAGTCTAGACCGAGTAAAAGTTTTTGTGCACGGTCGCGTAATTCTGTTATTGAGATTCACTAAAATTGAAAAAATAGCCCGGTCGTTTGCTGATTTCATTGCTTTTAAAAGTAGTCTTTTCAAATGTAACAGAAAGAAGTCACGGTTTGGGAAATAAAAGACGAGTGTGTATTTGATCGGGAATCAATAAATTAAATATTCAAAGCGAGTACAGAAAACGTGTTTTAGCGTGTTCTTTAGTGTGTCACGCAAAATTCGTTGAGGGGGGAGGGATGCGTGACCCATTTAAAATAAACTGTATAACTTTCTTGTGCAAGCGCATAAGTACAGGCTACCAGTGTAGCCTCTTGTTAGTTAAAAGGTGTTTATACTTAATCAATTGCTGTATTTTTGAATCTGGTATTAAGAAACCACCAGATTGAATACCTTTTCCAAAAATTTTATCTATTCGCAAAGATCCGAGAGCAGATAAAGCCCCTGTAGCTAAAGCTGGTACCGCTTTTGATGCTAATTTGGTGGCCATTGGAAGCATTTTTGTCCCAAGTGAAATTAAACTAGACCATAAAGAACCGCCATATTTAACTGATTTTCTAATCTGTGTTTTTGAAATCTTAATATCTACACCAACTCCATTTTTTATCGCTTTTTTGATTTTATTTATCTGTGTTTTAGTTAAATTCAGTCCATCGCTTCCCATCAACTCATTTTTAGCTAATCGAATTGTTATTGGTGAATTTGTTTCATATGCTTTTGCTAATTTTTGTTTTTGTCCTTGAGATAATTTCACACCATATTCATAATAAGTTGTCATATTTTGTATATAATATATGTTATATAATTTTGATAATTACAAAACATGTTTAATTAAAAAACTATAAATATTGTAACAACATAATTAATTTATGCTTTAATAAGTAGTTTACCACTGCTTGTGTATAATTCGATCTCTTTTTCATGAAGAACAAGAGCATTCAAAGAGTAGTTAGTTGCATTTGCTCCATTAAGTTCATATCGGAAAGTCAACGATACAATAGAATCTTTTGTGTCTTCCTCTTGATTTCTTAGGTCGAAATAAATCATTCCAAACAAATTTCTGAAATTACTTCTATCAATTAATGACCCACTAAGAAAGTCATTGTAAGCAGAACTATAGCTCATAAGTGTTCTGTATAATCTACTCTCTTCATTAGCTGACAATTCAAGTTGAGGATAATATATGCTATTATTCATTTCAAGCTGAGCTTTACTGAAAACTCTGTTATTTGCACCTATACTGAATGTCTTGAATGTAAATATATTAGCTTCTTGATTATTATATGAAGCTGTTGGATTCACCCATAGAAAAACATGTCTTGGTCTTCTTATACCTGTACTAATTCTGAAAAATGAACTCACAGCCGCAGTTTGATTTATTTCATAATGCTCTCTCAAGTATATCCAAGTTTTTGGTTTCAGATAGTTTTCCAGATATTGACGCATACCACTACCATTGAAAATAAGTTTAGGGCACCATAATCTGAATTTAGTCATCAAAACTTTTGAATCAGGAGCAGTATTGCTACGAAATATAATATTGTTATCATTTTCCAATCGGATTAAAATGTTCATTTTTATATTTGGATGAAGATTCTTTTTGAATGCAGCAAAATACGAATATATATTCAATGGGATAGATATTTTGTTCTCACTGCCTGCGTCTGTAAGAATTTTTCGCGTCGCGAATCCTTGGTTGTAGAATGCTTGAACTGTTCTAGGCTCAGCTGTTCCAGTCGAAGTATCTAAATAAAAGAAATTGTCTTTAGCAACTGTATTGGCATATTCTTTAGTGTATTTTAAAAGTGATAGAACATTCGATGATTCATTGGCTTTTGTGTTGTTATATACACTTATACCATTACATTCAACTTGTATTTCTCTGATGAAGGTGTTACCGTTTGTTGTTGTACAAAATAAATTTCCATTTCCCACTCCGGCGCCGATACCAGCTCCATCTTGATCTTGATCTAACTGAAGAAGCTTGAAATTGACTTCAATATATGCATTATACCAGTCTATTGGGTTAGCCTCTGAGCTATTATCTATTACAAACATGTAATTATCTTTTGTTTGTCGATTATTTGCCCCAATATTAGCATTCAAAGGTGTTTGTAAATCATAATATGCATATTCATATCTTTTAACAAATTCTGGACTTCGAAAATTTCCGTTCATATATATTATTAGTTTAGATAAAAAATCATTATAATAGTAAATCATTATAAACATCTTTAATATATTGATATTTGTCAGTATCTTGAGCCTGTTGCTCATTTTCTTTTTGTAAAAGTTTGATTATTTCATCACCTTTTGTTTCATTCGTTATTTTTGGCTCGTTTGTTTTATCACTAAATTTATTGTAAATTTTGTCACCAATAAGCTGACCTGTTTTTTCACCTATTTTTTCCGACCCCTTTTCTATCAACTTTTCAGCACCCTTTTTAGCAAGTTGTTTAGCTGTTTTGCTTGCAAGTTTTGAAGCTATCTTACTTCCAACATTTTTGAAAACATCAAATATTCCTTCACCTTGAATAATGTAATCTCCAGTATCTGGATCTCTTTCTCTTCGTTCCATCTATATAGTGAGTGTATATAAATTAAGCTTCTTTTATCACAACGGTTAAATATATATCAATTCCATTTAAGTCAACCTCCCTGTTTTCGTCGTCTGTGATATAAAAAGTAACTTCAGATAGTACTTTTGTATTTATTTTATTCCAAAGATAATTCATTGGTTGTATTTCAAATGGTAGAGATCTTGTTTTTGTATTCGTTGAGAAGGTAAAAAGCACGTCTGATAACCTTCCTGAAACGATTGAATTACTTAGTAGAGAAGTTCTTATGTATAAGTTATCAATACTGTTGCTGATATTAGGAAATTGGGGTCCATAAGAACTCACTTTCAATATCCCTGTTTTATCGAAACCCAGCAAATCTGCAAAGTTTCCGCTATTCTTGAAATCAATCCAATAGTTTTCATCCAACTTTATGAAAACCTTATATGTTGTAAGGTCAAATAATATATCAATTCCATAAGTCTCCTTTTGCATGAGTTTTCCAATTTCATTGTGAATATATTGATTTATATCATCATAGTCATAAATACCTGGTGGGAATGTTATTGTTTGCCAAGAAGTGCCTTTGTTTTTTGAGATCTTTAATTGGTTGTTATAATATTCTGGTCGTATGTTATGCCAACTTGCAGTCATACTGAGATGATCTAATGCCATATAGTATTGTTTGTTGTCATCTAAAATTAATTCAGGAATGAACTTTGTAGTGAAATTACCTGGTTTATTATTTTGGTTTTGTTTTTTAGCATCTATTGATTTGAAAACTAAAACTCTATTTACATCCATTATATTATATGCTTATATATTTATTGTATAATTTCTCATGCATTGTTCTGTCAATAGCCCCTATTTTCAATAATTCATCATTGATTTGTGATAAGTCATTTCGCAACACTGGACTATTGTTTCCAGCTACCATTGAACCAATTATTATTTTCATGCGATCAGCCAATTGCTTTGGATCTTGATAATACATAACACTTGATCCAATCATTCTAGACTTACCAGATGATTTGTGTGGCCCAATATTACTGAGCATATTAAGATCGTTAAAAATCTTTACAGCATTCAGACTGTAGTTTGTTTTGGGATTATATCTTTTAGTTAGCATATTTATGAGTGATTTATCAGCATCAGCTTCATAAACCAATTTACCACCATGATATGCATTCAGCTTCATTTCATTCATCAGTTTTGAGACATCAATAAGAAGGCCACCATATTGATTACCATTTATTTTGAAAGCATTTCTTTTTGGCTGTTTATATATTCGAATACCCTCACCTTTTTGTCTATACTCAAACGACTTTAATACGTCTGAGATCGTATCCCTATATTTTCGAAGAACGCCTATTTCATTATCATATTCCGCCTTAACTTCTCTACTCTTGCCCCTTTTATTTCTGCCCAATTCCATTGCTAATTCGGCAGATTTTTTCTTTTCTTCCAATAATTTTGGGGGAGTCAATGATAATAATTGTGAGGGCTTTGTCAAATTGTTTTTGTTTAAAACAATTTTATCATCTTTATTAAATCGGTTATCAATCTTCAAATATGTTGGATCTTCTCTTGATTTTTGTTCTGGTTGGTAATCTATTTGGGGTAGCTCATGTTGTAATGTTATTATGTCTCTATTCGATTCAATTATATCCTGAAATCCCTTTGTTAAAGCTAATTGATTTCCCCGTAGTTGTTCAATTAGTTGATCCTGCTTCTCATCTGTTTTTTTCTGTTTTTCAATCAATGGCTCTCGTAATGTCTTAAAATAATCACTCATTACAATATCACGCCCTCCTTCCTTATTTTTTATTTCATTTTTTGATTCAGTAACTGCTTTGACAATTTTATAGCTATCATATTCTGAATCAGCATATTTTTTAATTCTGTCAATATTCATTATATAAAATATGTTACATAATTTATCTGTCGAAATGACACTTATCTTTAAAAATATGTGTAAAAACAACACTTATATTAATAAATATGTGTGAAAACAACACTTATATTTATTATCTAACATATTTGTATATGAAAATTCCAAATTACGATACAAATAGAAATGGTGAATCAAAAAAAAGATTAAACAATTTTTTAGACGAAGATTTTAGAATGATTATTACAGGACAAAGTCGATGTGGAAAGACAAATGCTCTTATGCATATGTTAAGAACACCACTGATGTATTATGATAAGATATATTTATACACACCAAATCATCATCAGGAAAAAATACAAGATCTACAAACATTGATGAATAAAATATCTGATAAGGTTGGTTATCCTGTATTAGAAATTGGATCATCTGATGATATTAAAGACACTTCAGAATATCCCAACAACAACCGTAAAATTGTCATTTTTGATGATCTAATTAATGAACCTGATAAAACACAAAATAAAATTGCCAACAACTTCACAGATGGACGCCACCATAAGATAAGCCCAATTTATTTAAGCCAGAGTTACTATGATATTCCGCAGAAACTTAGATTAAACTGCAGTCATATGATGTTGTACCCTCCTACTACCAAAAACCATTTGAATCTCATTGCCAAAGAAAACTTAATAGACCCTGGTTTGTTCAATAAATTAGGGTCCTATGAATTTCTGTTTGTGGACAAAGAAAATAAAAGTGTGAAGAAGAATTTTGATGAAATAATCTAATGTAATATCATAATATAGATGGGCATATTTAATAACCTTAAGAAATTCACAAATATTGACATTTCTGAATATATTAGAATCATTAGCCAAAAAATTCAAGCAAGTAGTGGACTCAAGTTGGATCCAAACAATAACTATGATATGCAGAATAAAAAACTTGTCAATCTAAAGGAAGGGGGTAATGACAGAGATGCAATTACCAAGCATCAATTAGATGTTGGATTACTAACTAAACCAGGTAAATATGAAGTATTATTGTTGAATGGCGAAAATCACATGACGGGAGATCTTGATTTAAGAGGAAATAAATTAATTCTTCCTGGTGAAATTGATATGGATCAAAAACTGATTACCAATCTAGATACCGATGAAAATCAAGATCTTTCATCAGTGAATATGATCACATTGAAGAAACATAATGATAAAAAAGCTGATAAGGCAAATACCTATCTAAAAGATCAACGGATAGTCCTGAATAACCATCTAGATGCTAATTATCATTCTATCACCAATATTCAAACAGGTGGTGATAACGATTGTTTCAGCCTATACCACGGTAAGAGGATATTCCTGAATCACGATGGTACCCATTATGATGCTAAGAATACTAGGACCCTAATGATTCCACCAATAAAGCATACGTTGATAATAAAGTAAGTACTATTCCACATACTCAAGATATCAATCAAGATATCAATCTGAAAGAACAATACAATATCACTAAATCGAAGCCCCAAACATATCTTCAACTAGCGGCTTCATATAATAATCTGGTATCATATAACGATTGCAAAAACGTATTTCTTAGCCGTAAAGAGATGTTGATGATGGAAACGGGCCTTGATATGAATAAAAATACGATCTTCAATGTAAAAGATCCAATAGCAGTTGATCACGCTACAAATAAAGGATATGTTGACACAAAAACTGGTGATAACAACACAAGAATAAATAAAAATACGAATGCAATAAATAATTTAGAAACACTCAAACTTGATAAAACTATTTCCAGCGATCTTGATATGGGAGATAAAAAGATTGTTAATCTAGCAACTCCTAAACCAAATGAGAATGACGCTGCTATAAATGTTTCATTCTTCAACACCGAACTCAATGATTCCAATACAAACTTGTACACACGAATAACGGATGATTATAAGAGTTATGTAAACAAATCACACATAACTCCATCTACATTGAAAGATGTTTTCAGATATCTAATGGAAGATGTAGATGAGAGCTCCTCAGAAAGTAATATAGTTGTTAATGGAATTATCAATTTTGCTGCATCACCTCACCAAATCAATAAGAAAGCCTATGATATAACACTTACAACAGACAATAATGATGACTTCAGGTCAAGGATAGGTTTCAATGCATACAAACTTCCTCAAGGTGAGTTCACTTTGGTAATCGAGTTTTTTGTTCCAGATAAAGCTCATATTAGTTCAACATCTGTCACTGTTGTCTCAACAGTTATCAACATCGGTCAGCAAACAACAAAGATTTTCAACACTGAAGGATATACGAAAAGCATTGTTCATTTTCACAAATGGCAGGTCTCTCCACTTGAATATATAATGATAGATCTTCATGGAAGAATAACAAAAGGGAATACAAAGAAAGCACATCTAATCGTTTATGGTGTTAAAGGACATGTTTCGAGTGTCGATCCAGATGTATTTGATACTGTTTTTGTAATTGAAAATGGAAAAATGGTTATGGAGACTGATATTGATTTAAATGGTAGAAACATAATTGGTTTACCTATAAAGAAACAAAAATTCATATTTTTAGGCAATTATATGAAAAATAAGAACAGTGATGATATCATATTCAACGGTTCATCATCATTTATTGCGTTAACTAATTTGAAAATAGTAAAATTATGGTTGATGATATTGGACGATAAACCGCCTGAAGGATACAAAAAAATGTTTATATTAATCAATAACACTTCGTTCGCTCCGCAAAATTGGGAAAAAACATCAAATAAAATTTTATACACTTTCAATATATCAACATCAGTTATCAATTTCAATGAAGATACAGTTGTACGAATCAAATTAATAACATTGGATCATGGTAATTCGTTTCCTCCATATAATTGTCATGTTAGTACACTTTTTGAAGAGTTTTAATATAATAACTAAAACAGACATCTTCAATTTTAATCACATAGGAAAAACATACACCATATTTTTATATATAAAAGCTACATTTAATATAATCAATAAATATATATGCTGAATTTGGATAACGCAATTAATTTTTGCAATAAATTTTTTACAACTCAAAAAAACCTGCATCCTAATACTAAAGATGAAATCTTGAAATCTTCTTTAATTTATCAATATTTGTACATTAACTATTTGAATAAGCCAATATCATTTAACCAAATATTAGAAAAACACCCTGACATTGGATTAATAAGACCAGGTTCTTGTACTCTAAATACCAATTACCAATTTTTAATTAAACATGCTATTTTTCATGATGCATTTGGAAGATTTTATAATGACTATGAAATGGGGCCTGGATACACATATTGCTTCCTTTCAATGCCGAAGAAATTAAAAAGATCTCCAATAATGGGTCAAATAAGTGGTGTAATTTATTGTCTTCTTTCAAATCCTAAAATATAATTATTCTCCAAATATATAATATAAAATGACGAAAACAGAAATATTCAATTTTAATCATATTGACAGATATATCAGCCAAGAAAAATTATCTGAAATCAAAGCATTATACCGATTCTACCACAAAAGATTTTGGTGTTATATGAAGGCTTTCAAATATTTAAGAGATTGAATTTAGCTATTAATGTAACTTCAACAGGCTTAATAGTTATTGGTACTGTAGCTGGTAGTATCACATTAAATCCTGCTATACTAGCTTCTATTTCTGGAGCTGGTTTAGTGCTAAAAACAGTAAGTGAAATCAAGAATTATAAAAAGAAAATCGAAATGTCTGAATTTGCTTATACGACATATAAAAAAGTATTAGTTTTTTTACGGTCTTGTCTTAGAGGAAATCATTTCAACCACAATATATTCATCAATGAAATGAGACAGTTAGACGAAATAATCATCGATATTTGTCCTCTTGCCGATAAATTTGAGAAACAGTATGATAAAAAATTCGAGTAAATTTTATTTTATAATTCATTCAAAGGGAAAAACCCTTCACATGACGTATGACTTCCTATTTTTCTGAGAATCATGCAACAGGTCACCTTTTAATAATTTTGTTGACATCATTCTTTATTAATTTATAAACATCATCCCACCATTGTTCATAAAATTTTAATGTCTTTTTAGAAGAAGTTATTTTTATTTTATCATAAGGTAATCCTAAAATTTTTAATAATCTTCTCAAAACATAGGTTACACTAATCATCCGTTTCCGGTTCTTATTGACTTCTGGTAACACGTTGTTTATTAATCCAAAAATCTTATATATTTTGTTACGGTCATTAAAACTTAAATGAATCTCTTTTATATATTTATTGATTGTATTTTCGATATGATATTTTCTTACATATACACTCTTTTTTCTTATTCTATATAAATTTTCATGAAAGTCAACATATGAATTAACTAATTCATAACCATGGACGGAACCGCAATTTAGACAGACGCTCATACCATCTATACTATTTATATCTTGTTCACTACAGCATGACTTGACCACTATCACACTTCTGTCAACTTCTGCCAATTGCTCATCACAAAAGGGACAGGTCAACTCACCAATACTCATCATATAATCGTGAATATCCAAATTACAATAATTCATTCTATACTATTATATGAGATTATATTTTTTTAAAACAATAGCTATAAGCGGCACGTGTCTAAATTCCCAGAAAACAAAAATAGCGAACATGTAAAAATCGGCTAACGCGAATTTATTGCTACCGAACGATGTCATTTCCTCACAATAAATATTCCCACGCGTGGGAAACTATCTTTGTTCCATTGCGTAGATGTTATTTTTAATCCAAATGCTAATCATGGAAGCTGTCATAAAAGGTGATGAAACAATAAATATTCCCACGCGTGGGAAACTGAACCAATATAAACAAGAGTGGAAGGCATAATATTTCGCACACCTTTGATATCACTGATGGATAAACAGCGTTTTATTGAGTTTAGAACAGACCGGGCAAAGTTGAGAGATCTTGTAAAGTTAAATCAAACCCCATAATATGTTGAAAATATTTTCTCTCGTGATCTGAAACAATAGCTATAGTGATGACTCATTTCATAGGGGGCTTCCCCTGTTTTTTCCGAGAATGTCACACACCGATAACTCCATCCTGTTTACAATCTGATGACTCATTTCCTCACAATAAATATTCCCACGCGTGGGAAACTATCTTTGTTCCATTGCGTAGATGTTATTTTTAATCCAAATGCTAACTCTTTGATGGTTGTCATAAAAGGTGATGAGACAATAAATATTCCCACGCGTGGGAAACTCAACCAATATAAACAAGAGTGGAAGGCATAATATTTCGCACACTTTTGATATCACTGATGGATAAACAGCGTTTTATTGCGTTTAGAACAGACCTGGCAAAGTTGAGAGATCTAACTTACCTCTTCGATTTTTTAAGACGAATTTTAAGATTATTGCTGGCATTTGCGATAGTGAACCAGAATTGTTTATGTAAGATTTTGTACATCGCCCAACTTCCTGTTTTTCCGAGAATCATGTCACGCAAAGGAAATCACGCAATGGAATAAACGCACTTTGTTTTTTTAACATATAGTTTCATTTGATTTTTCTATATTTTTTAATCCAACAGATGGGAAGTAGTTAAGACTTGGCTTGGTATCAGATCAGTTTTGCAAAACTGATCTGGTACCGCCAAGTCCTTAACTACTGATATAATAAAGCAGGTTGCTGAATTTAAATATTATTTTGTGATGTTTATAATATAATTCGCAGACGCCAGCGCTGCGCGCTGCAATGAGGATAAATAAATCGCCAAGCCTTCCGGAAGCAGAAAATCACTGAATTCTGATAAGCGTTTAACTCTTTTATTCAAGGAAAAGACATTTTCATTCAAGAAAATATGAGTTTCATTAAAAAGTTTTGACCTTTAGAACAAATATTTTGGTACAAGCAGTACATTCCACACGAAATTTGCATATATGAAAGAAGTGTATTTGCGACAACATTTTGAAAAAACTGTGAAGCCTGGAAAAAACTAATACATGGCAAAATCAAAGCAGTTATTTAAAGAACTAGCTTTATAGAAAAATTTCATTTCGATTTGGACTTGAAATCAAACGGGGGGGGGGGGGGGGGGGGTTCATGATGTGTCACGCAATATTTATTTATTTTTAAATGTTTCTGCAATTTATAGCACTAATCACCACAGTTTTGACATGATAAAAGTAGAATCTCCTGAATCTGATTACATGTATTTTTTTCATTACCTGTAAATTTAGGGCTTCCACAAATTTATTGGAAATCCGGGCAGGAGAAGGGGTCTCTGGGCTTGGAAATCCAGGCGGGAGGGAGGGCGGGGAGGGGGGGGGGGGGGGGGGGGGGGGGGGGGGTTAGGGTTAGGGTTAGGGTTTAGGGTTAGGGTTAGCGACTACAGAAAAATTGGTAGCTTCAATCAACGTGTCTTAGAGTCTCATGCGCATGAGTATAGGCTATGTTTAGCCTCTTGTTGTAATAGCTCCAGTTTATGCCAGTAAGAGTGAGACAAATAAGTTATAAAACCACGGGAGAACCATAAACGCCATCGAAAACTGTCAACATAATGTTTGGAAAACATTCTTCGCCATTTTGAAGTTGAGCCTGCGTTGTGGTCAGTATGGACAACGGACTACCGAATTACCGGATCGACGGACAACTCGTACGGACTACGGACTACGCATAATATAACGGATAACTTGGTGTATAACGCATACAGGATATAAGATTTGGACTGGTTAAATTTTACAGTCGATTTTCAAACATTGATTATTTATAACTGCAGAAAACAGTCCATAACTTAAGATTTGTGACCAGAAAATTCAATACGAAAGAGTCTGGAAAATCGAATAATTCCTTGACCGCTCTAAAAATAATTCGACATTTGTCTTGTGTTTCTCGTTGCTTTTTTTTTGGTTTTTGCTTTCATTTTGGTTTGTGGGTGAAACAAAGTATGAGCCATTGGTGGATCTAGACTAGCTCATAAGGTCGGAGACAGAAGTAAACATTCTCTGCCATTTTGAATGCCGAAGTTAACGGAAGTCAGCGCCAACAAAATACTAGTTCAAAATCGGCTTGCGATTAGGTTTCTACATTTTGTATAACTTAATATATATGCTTATCCTGATTGTGGCATTAGGCCATAAAAAGATACCGCGTTTAAGACAAAAAGTTATGGAATCGAGACCCCGTTAAGAGACAAGAACCCCATTTGTAGTGAAGTACTCTATCGGGCCGCACGTCTCCGTTAAGGCCAGGTAAGGGATCGGTAGAAAGTTATACTACAACTATGTTACTACATAATAGTTAAAAGCATCTAGTTAGTCATATTTAAAAAGAATTCAAAACCTTTTTGGATCTTATTGTTACCTGTATATTATTTACTGCGCATGAGACATGATAGGCTCAAATCAAACCTTCAGGCATGGAAACAGATAACTTGTTAGGTCGATTGCCTTTTGATGATTCGTCGAAAATCTTTTTCTTATTATTACTCTATACTCGAAACTCATCCAACTGCAACCAAAAGGCAGGGGGGGGGGGGGGGGGGGGGGGGGGCGGGTTGATTGCAACTCCTCCCTTGGCTTTTTGCGCTTTTACAATATTTCGGAAATATTTTATCTATAATACATAGCCTGTGATGTGTTATGCAAGATAGGGTAAATATTTTGGGTTATGGCGCTACTAACAATTCAAATTCATCGGGAAAATGCTCAAATTGCAAATAGTTTTTGCTTGAGTTGTAAAATATGAAACATTAAACATTTTGCTACTTTTGGTAGCAAAAGACAAACAAAAAAGATAACTGTCATCAAGGAATCATCCGATTTCCCAGACTCTTTGGTATTGAATTTTACCGGTCACAAATCTTTAGTATTTCTAAAGTTCGAAAAAAATCAATGTTTGAAAATCGACTGTAAAAAATTATCCAGTCCATTAAAGCACGATTAAGCTAACCCAGGATTAGCGTCAATTTTGAATCCAGTTAAATAACTCAACAATTTAAAAATTTTCAAAGTTTTCTGCCCTTCAGTTTTGACTATAAACAGATAATTTTAAAAATTAACCAGTCCAAATTTTATATTCTGTATGCGTTTTACGAGAAATTATCCGATATATTATGCGTAGTCCGTAGTCGGTCGATCCGGTAATTCGGTAGTCCGTTGTCCATACTGACCACAACGCAGGCTCAAAAATTTAACTTCAAAATGGCGAAGAATGTTTTCCAAACATTATGTTGACAGTTTTCGATGGCGTTTATGGTTCTCCCGTGGTTTTATAACTTATTTGTCTCACTCTTACTGGCATAAACTGAAGCTATTACAACAAGGTAGCAATGAATATTCTCATAGCAAAGTCAACGGCGATGAACTGCACGATAAATATCGACGAAGTGCTGAATAAGGAGATCGAACTTTTAAAAAATATAAGCTTACTGTATTTGGCTGGATCGCAATGGACCCTAACAATGAGTCTGAAGCACTTTTAAAAATGACATGTATGTATCTATCTTTGCTTTTTTGTGTCCCTTATTGTGCCAGAGGGTAAAATTCAGAGTTATTGTAGAGAGAAGTGTCCCATTGTTTTTTGCATTGAAAATGAAGTATGAAAGACTGAAACCCTCATTTACAAACCTCATGAAATGTGCTTTAAAAAGCTTTTCTTGCTAATTCTAGCATTGTTTCAAGCAGAACGATGCTTAGCTGAACATTTGCTGCCTTTTTCTTGCAATTTCATTAAAATTAAACCACTATTTTTAATTACCGAATTTTGATGAAATCGCCAGAAATCGTTGAGTGATGTGCAAAAATTCCTTCATACTAAAAAGCTATTTAGTTGCCCAAAAAAATTATTATATTTTTCGAAAGCATAAAGATACTTCTTACTTCTGGTATTAAAACTACGTTGTTAGCTTGTTGCCCATTGGCGATATTAAGATCTAAAATGACCTAATTTTGGCGTCTCGTGAAAATGACCAAACATGCCCTTCACTTTCGGTATTGGAAAAGCAGCAAATCAAAGCAACCGATTCCAATAACACATTTTGCTGCAAGTCAGATCAATATAGAATACGATTTAGTAGTTTTTATTACCAGGCTGCCTTTTTTGTTGTCTTACCACTCGACTAAATTTAGCTAACTAATATGCATAAATCTGTGCCAAACAGCCATTTTTCGGGGGGGACCCTACAACTCAGAGAGAATAAAAAAATTTGATCTTATATTTTGGTACATATATCTACTCATGACCCTCAACCTTTGTGCCAAGTTTGAACGAAATCGGTGATTTGAGTATTATCACCTCCTGCCTGGTCCTATCGTGGACACTCTCTTAACCATTGGTGTGAATGGGGCTTTAGATTAATCTATCACTTTCAGGGGTTCTGTCCTGGTTTACCGGTACACAAGGACAAAAATTTAAACACAGACTAAATTAATACAAAGGGAATATACAGTAAAAATCCGCGTGTAAGAACCTTGTGGTTTAAGAACCTGCTGACAGAAATCCATGTCAGTACCCAAAAGTATAAGAACCTGTTTTACCAAAATAGATCAAGCAGGAACCTTCTTATATGTGGGTTACAGTTAAATTGTGATAAACATTTTAACCAAGGAGTTTGACTTTTGAGATTGCAAAATTATATTACAAGAAAATATCTTGATTTTATTTATTTTTCAACTCTTGTTGTAGAGATAAGACTACATACACATTCTGTCATCAGTTTTGTTAGGCTTATTTATCATAATACAGTTGTCTCGAATAAATACTGTTAAAAAATACTGTATATTTAAGGAACAAACCCAAGTTTATTTATTTTTCTGGTAATCTACAACTACTGTATATCTCCTTCATAGAAATCAAGAGCCTGCTAAGCCTAAATTGCCAATAACTGCCCCAAAATGCAAGAACCTATTTTGCCAGACTTAAAAAAATGTAGGTTCTACTGGGGTTTTTATTGTAATTGTGAAATCCCTTGTGAACTCGTACACCAGGACAGAACCGCATCAGAAAAAAAACAAACAAACAAACAGAAAGACAAATTCGAAAAACCAGAGATTTTACTCATAAATGAAAGCTTGTGCCCAAACGGAATCAACGAAAAAACAAAACAAAACAAAAATGTTTAACCTCACCGGCTACATGATAAAACCGCGTACTCGCGACAAATTACTCAAAAAATTACTCTCTGCAAACATAAAAAAAATACAGAGCAGCTCACTTTCTTATTTGTTTCCAAAGCATTCTTTTTTCTAACAATATGAAAATTACCACTGATTTCACTGTTACGTGCATTGCCGTTGGCGCTTTCATTCTTATGCGGATCATTGCTTAAAAACAAGTTATAGAGATTTGAATTTACAAAATGTTAATTAGATGACGTAAATTCGGGAATAATTTATTATAAAACTACTTGTTTTTACCTCCAAGTAATATTTTTTACGAATCAGTTGACTATCCACGGTTTATATTTAATGTTCGTCAAATTGATTTTCCTTAAGTTGTATACTGCGTATTGAAAATAGACGTAGAAATAATGGCAAAATCCCGAATTTACGTCATCTAATTAGTATTTTGTAAATTCAAATCTCTATAACTCACTAACGCGACGTTAAAAACAAGAAATATTTAACTATTCAACTTTTCAACGTACATAGAGTTGATTAAGCAAAAAAAAAAAATTGGGGTTAGGTGCACTGAGAGACGGGCAGGGGAGGCGGAGAGGCGGGGAGGGGAACGGAGTGAAATTGTTAAAGACTGGAAACAGATTTCGGCCCTTAATGCGTTTTGTTTGCCGAACACCCCCCCCCCCCCGCCCCCCCCCCCCCCCCCCCCCCCCCCCCCCCCCCCGCCCCCTCCCCCCCCCCCCCCCCCCCCGCCCCTCCCCCCGGGCACAGATAAGTTTGCTCTCGCTCCTAAATGATTGATTTCTGAATGATCATTTAAAAGTACCATTGTTTATAAACGGGACGCGATTCTTTTGAACCAACTACAAACAATGAAATACGAACATTGTTGTAAACGACATTATTTTAATATTTGAACAATGACTTTAAGGATACAACTGCAACAGACATGTCTTACAAATAGCGTATAGTTAAGTACAAATTTATCATGGCCTTTTGCAAACGTGAACGGATATTGTTCAATATAAATGATACCTTCCTCATCGGTGACTGATGGTAGAAATATATTATCGCGAAAATTGACTAGAAAATAAGCATTACCATTATCACAGCTTTTTAAAAATTAAAGCCTATACCACGTGTTAACATACTTTGTATGAGTAGGCACATAATATAAAAAATGATTAATCGAATATAGGTGACGTTTGCAAGCTACTACTATGAATAAAGAAATTCGAGTCCTTTAATCGTATTTATTTAAACAAGCTTAAAACGGAGATTTTTTTTCCTACTGGTAATATCTACAAAAAATTCTCTCTTTATGACAATGTGATATAAATATCTTATATTCTATACTAAGCGACTACCATGGAGATCAGGTGGTCTACTCCAAATAGAGTGCTTCAAGTGATATTTCTGATTCTCGATTCTGATTCAAGTGATGAAATGAATGATGCTGAAGGACAGCTAATGAGATTCAAGTATAAACTACATCTCTTTTTTAGAGTGATTTTCAATTGAGTATCGAAAGTAATTTCCTGATTGCTCTGGCTTTGCATTATCTACGCTTTGTGATTGGCTAAAAATTCTCGCACCACGTTTTTAACCAATCACAAATAAAACCAAAACCAACTGTGAGTTGCTCGCACGCGTTTTCCAGAGCCGGCTTCAAGTATTTGCTTCGAGTCTTCGTTGGTTTATTGGATTGTCTACTCTGTTGTGATTGGTCAGAGTAATTACTTTGGTTTTGGTTTTACGAAAATCAAGTGACAACCGCTCTTTTCAATCCCAGTGATTTATATCGCTATCTTGGCTTTTGACTTTCCATTGCGTTGATGAGCTCCACTTCTTTTTCTTCTTGAAGTTCTACAAAATACAAAGAGATGTTGAATGTAGTTCAAAATGAAGCGAAAATACTTTAAAAAAATGATTTTATGTTTGGTGATTTGGGTGTGGTCAAAATAAGAATTATAAAATATGTCAATGGGTAAAGAGTTAACTTTGTAGTGACAGGGGGAGATAAATCGCATGGAACGCCCATGCAAAATCATATATTAACTTATTGGTCGTTTAATAACTTTTCGTGTTGTTCCACGTGGTCGAATCATTCGTCAACTATGTATTTATTTACGGTGTGCAAATGGTTCATTGGATTTGCAATCTTTAATGATTTGTACGCATCAAGTTATTTAATACCACCTGTGTCACTGTCCTTCTATATGGTTGCGAGTCGTGGGTCTTGTCTAAAGCAATAGAAAGCGAGATCAATGCCTTTGGTACCTCATGTTACAGAATTATGCTCAACATCAAGAGAATTGATAGGGTGCCCAATGCTACCATCTATGACCTAACCCAGACTGCCCCGCTAGTGGAAAATGTCAGAACCCGTCAACTGAGGTTTCTGGGCCATATACTCAGGATGCCTGATGATGAGCCATGCAAAGAGTATGCACTGTATATTCCATCACATGGGAAGAGGAAACCAGGAAGGCAACGAACCCTGTTTCTCAGATACATTCAACACCTTTTGGGTGACACAGACAACTTGATTGGCCCGGACAAGCTGTCTGAATTGGCACAGGATCGTTGTGGTTGGAGGAAGCTTGTAGTCGCCTGCTCTGCAGCCGACAGATGATGACGATGACGCATTATTAATTACATGTGTTTCAAGTAGAATAACTGATTAAGCAACTTACGTTCTAAAATAGCTATGATACGCCAACATCGCAGGATAACAATCATGTGTAAGTACTTGGGATATGGGTTGACAACATCGCTAATATGTAATAAAAATCAAGAAAACTTTTTTTTCACGAGAATGTCATTTTACAGTAATAATAAACAGGTAATACTTAAAATTGTGAAAATAATTATACCTCATATCATAAGTTTGTGATATAATTAGAAACACCAGCTTAATTTTTAAATAATTCATGATGCTTTGCATTAAATCTGCTGTAAATGTAGCCTGCGCTGCTGGCGGGATAGCCTGCGTGGCAAGCGCCAGAAAGGGAAGAGTAAGGGAGGATTTTGGGCGCGAGCGAAGAGATGGGGAAGGTACCTTCCCTCTCCCTCCACGTTACTTCGAGCGCGCCCAAGTAAAGTTAACGTTTTGGCTGCGAAGCCGCGAATTTAAGCGGAGAAACAGTGACGGAGAATGACGAGGATCAACAAGCTGGTTCGCTCGTTTTGGGGGATTCGCCGCGCGACAATTCCCCCAGAATCAGTCGCAGGTGGAGTTTTCGTATATTTCTGTTTTAGCCTCCGCGGCCTCTCTGAGCCCAACAATGCCGCTTGCTGAATGCTATCTTCATTCCATGTAAATATATTCCTTATAGGTTCTTTAAAAAAGGTTCTTTAAAAAAGAGAGGGAACAGCATTTCTTTATGATCATCGCTATTTCAAGGTCTCTAAACCACATAAAAAAATTAAGGTTTCAAAGCCGTTTTACACTGAACCGATTAAATATTTTTCGTTGACAAAAAGAAAGTAGCACTAAACTTAAACGTCATTTTAAAAAATACAACACATAGCTTTTCTAATGGAGGATCACTGAACAGAGCTAAACCCAGTGGAATAGTTGTGGACTTCAACGTGAACAGGCATCAGGAGTACAACCCCAGAGCGCTAACCAATAAACCAGGCCATGTGTTCTAACAAAAGTCCTCAACATGAAAATATTGTTTAAGATCATAATTCGATCGCTTGATTTATGAATTTCATGGATTGTTGACACACCTGAAACCATTGCTTGAAAATACTTCTGCCAAAAAGTAGAAAATCATCAGAACAACGTCGAATGCCTGCATTTAAGGAAAAAAATATTATCTTAACACACAAGTTCGTTACCCAGAGTTTTAGCAGCCTTTCCCAATTGTTACTTTTAGATTGGTCGTTTTTGGGGTCAGCTTTAACGTGTACTGTATGTGGGCCAAACCATCTTAATCTTAAACACTAGTTTTATCTTTACTGAACATGTTGTTGCTTACCGGGTCGTTTCCTAAAACACCTTTATAACGTGAATACGTAATTTTCAGAAAGACGAAAGGAATAATTCCCTTGAAAACCTCATATGATCCGAATTAGGACAACATATCTAGACCAAGCTAATTAATTAGTCTATCGCATTTGCACTCGACATTATTTTTTGAATTATATTACTAGTCACAGTTATATTGCAATTTAATACTTAATCATTTCCATTTAGCGAGACCGGTACCGACCAGATACCAAAAAAGTTCATTATTGGGACCAAACTTAGATCGATTTGTTTAGTTTCAATTTTACTAAGCACATGATTACACTATAAAAAAGTTGTGATCAGTATTACTTATCACTTAAGTAGTGTTACCTCCATTTTGTCTTGAAATAAATCTCCCCGAAAAACAATCAATCTCAAGAAACACTGAAAAGAATAACATATAAAGCACATTCCCTTAACTTGGAGTAAAAATGAGCTTCTCGATAACAATCAACCCTACAGAGAATTGAGGCGAAAAATTAAACAAGTCTCGAAGATATCTACGTTTAACTTTGGGTTGTCTTCAGAGGACCGCCCCAAGAAAAGTTTTTTTTTTTTCGGTTTATTTCTTGAACGGCTTTCAAAATCTTTTAGCATCCTCCTTTCTAGGAAGTCTTCAAAAATCTTCAGAGAAAACGGCCGTCAAATTTGCCTCGCACAACCCGAGTAGATGTTCAAATACGCTTGATCAAATCCCTCTTACGAAGCAATTGGAAGAATACGGTTTCTTTTTATTCGACAACAAGTAATCCCTAAAAACAGAATAATATGCACTATCATTCAAACCGATCATTATTTTGTCAGTGCAATTATGAATCTATAAGCAATCTTACCTCAAAAAGGAACAGGAACATTATTGCCAAATTAATAAATAGAAAACCAGTAAAGATGAACTCAATTCCTTGATCTGCAAGATACATGAGAAGTTAGATAACTTCATAAAATTTATTAAAGGTATTTTTTTTTTGGTCCGTGCCTTTGCTGCAAAAAAATATATTAACTAGATATACCTACATATATGTATCATGCGAACAACGAATTATCGATTTTTGACTTTATTGAAGTGTCAACCTGGATGCTTATTGGGGACACTACAATGAGTGACTATTTACAATCCGGAATAAATTAACGGATTAACAGCTAGCTATAAGGTAAAAAAGATGTCATGACTGAACAGACACAACAACTGTTTTAAGAGTAACTCAAGTAGTTTAAGGATTGGGTCAAGGGAAGTTTATTACCGATAATTAACAAATGGAATGAAACTGAATCGAAATTTTGCACACGGAAAGCTCTCATCGTCCTTAATATTTTAAAGTAAAATAAGCTTTCCAATATTTATATATTCACATTCATTTAAAAGGCACTCTATGACTTATGATTATTAAGATATGGGAGGAAAATTTCGCATAACCCATATAGTGGGAGTGACATTGTGGAGACAGCCAACGTCGCCGAAGGGGAAGAGGGTGGGAAAAAAACCAACCCGGATGCTCGAATCTGCCAGCGTCGAAATAAAAGAGAACAAATCCACCGGACACAACCGCTTAAAAAGGTAGGAAAACTCCCTAGGGATTCAGTTATAGGGTGTAAGGCCCGTGCACTGAGTTCTAGCAGTGAATCGAATAACGAAGTCAAGGAAAGAATGAGAATAGATTACGTGACATCACGTGACCATGCTTACTGAATGCAACATTGTCAAAACTCGGGATATGGAAATCAACGTTTCTAAGCGAATGGCCTTTACATCGTTACATCTGAATGGCACCATTTGGATTAGCCCATTCTGGGCTCTAGATAGTAGTGACGAGTAAAACGCGAAAGCGAACGCGACCACAAAACAAGCAGAGAGCTCGCTTTTTCTTTTTCGCACGGCTCCAATAGGAACTGATTTTCATTTTGCCTGATTTAATAACCCTCTGTACCCAACCTGAACTGATACAGCACATATATCTGAGCACTTCATAGCTTATTTCAAGGCTTTAATTTTTTTACATGATACTGTCGAATGCGCAAGAAAAAAACGCGAGGATTTAATGGCCCTGTCACACTATTGCGTATCGTACTAGCGTATGCCAGCGTATGAAAAATATCACTTATACGCTGGTATACGCTGACATACGCTAGGGGTACGTTAGGCATAGGTTGTATACGTTTCAAGCACGGTGGCATACGCTGGCATACGGCGAGGCAGAAAAAAATTTAAGCATGCTTAAAAAGTTTGTGCGTATTCGGACGTATGGTTTATACTCTAAGCATACGCTAGGCATACGCTGAATACGCGAGAGTTACGCTAGAGGTACGTTACTCATAGGTCAAGTACGCTGGTCATACGCTGTATTTTCAAGGACATTTTGTGCGTATGAAAATTATTTTGTGAATTTTCATACGCAACTCATACGTTTATCTCATACGCAATAGTGTGACAGGGCCTTAAAGAGCGCGAGCAAAAGGGGCATTTAAGGCAACAGTAGAAAGGTCTGTAAACAAACTGGGTATCTTACCGTCAATTACAGCAAAGTCTGCAAGAATATTGGCGGTCACTAGAAAACAGTCTATCAGTGCTACCATGACAACGGTAAAATTGGCATGACGATGGGTGATTATCGATCTAAGATTTTCCCGCCACATGCCATCTGTAAACCACTCCTGTTAATTTGGTAAAATAAAATGAGAGCGTTGAAATTCATGAATTATCACATAAATTATCAAATAAACTAGAAAACATCCATTTAAACTAAGTTCCAATAATACAAACATGGAATGGTCCCATACCTTCTCTCTAAGATCTAGCAAATATATGCGTAATTACGAGTTTCTTTTCAATGTGCAGCGCTGCCTGTAGCGCAAAATGTCTAAAATATTAAAGATTGAAACATTAACACTGCACGAAATATTGGATTTGCTATACCTTTGACTTTCATCAAAGGTGTGGTCAAATGTGGCATCGACTTTGACATCACCTTTGACGCGCGTCAAAGGTGATGTCAAATGTATAACGGTTTTACATATACCTTTGAGATGGGACAAAGGCGAAGTCAAATACGACGACGTGTTTGACTTCACCTTTGACGTGCGCCAAAGGTGAAGTCAAAGATATGACAGCTTTGATATTCTTTTGATACCTGTCAAAGGCGAGGTCAAATGTGGAAACAACTTTGACTTCGCCTTTGACGCGCGTCACAGGTGATGTCAAATATATAACGGCTTTGCATATACCTTTGAAGACGGGACAAAGGCGAGGTCAAATACGACGACGTATTTGACTTCACCTTTGACGCGCGTTAAAGGTGAAGTCAAAGATATGACAGCTTTGATATTCTTTTGGCCCCCTGTCAAAGGCGAGGTCAAATATGTAAACAACTTTGACTTCGCCTTTGACACGCGTCAAAGGTACAGTCAAAGATATGACGGCTTTGGTATTCGTTTCTTTTGACATTTGTCAAAGGTGAGGTCAAACATACTAAGAACTTTGACTTCACCTGTGACGAGCTTCAAAGATGAAGTCAGAGATGAAGTGAAAGATATGACGGCTTTGCTTTTGTTTTGAATATCTTGTCACGTTGCCGGACGATAGATGACTGGAGCCGAGGCAGCCAGTTTCCCGCGCTTTCCGCCGGTTGCCATTTCTCTTTGACCAATCACAACCAAGATACATCTGACGCGTACAGAGTGAGTCGAAGAGAAAAAAATATCTTGTTTTTCATGCGTTCAGAAGATCGTTTGGATAATAATCTTTCCACCTTTCTTTGACTCAAACTTCACTTAAGATTAAAAGGTAAGTCTCTTTGACATTTAAAAAATTAAATTATGCCTTAAACAAGATCTAAGAGTTCTCAAGCGTTCCAACACGGATATTTGCTTTCTCAGACTTCTATTAAACTTGCCGGTAAACAAACAGAATGAACTTTATTTAAGCTTATTTCCAGCTAATCCTTTTCGTATATAAAATGTTAGCTTTTGATGCTTGTTTATGAAATACAAGGTCACCCAACGATCGAGGCTATTAAGTGAACTTTTTATATAAATGACAAACCCTGGATATCCGTTTCATTCATCATTAATTTTATCTGTCATTTGCAACTCAAAATGGCGGGATACTAGTTTCTAGAAAACCGAATTGTTTGTTCATAATACTTAAGCTTAAAATTGCACTTCAACATCGCATATTTCATTTGTGATACACAATCTTGCTACAGGGAATGTTGAAGTTTTTGCTGCATAGAACATTGAGCTCCATGTTTAAAAACTAATAGCAAAGCGCACAAATGACGTCAGTACTCATGTTTGTCTGAGTTTATAATTTATTCTTGTTTATTCTTGCATTTCTGACAATAGAAATTCGTTATTAGGAATCCCTTGAGAGTCACTTTTGGCTTGTTTGTCTGAGTTTTAGTTCTATAAATAGTAATTGTGCACTTCGCTATTGATATGTTTTGGGTGCATCACATTGAACTTGACAGAGTCTAAATAATGGGACTTTCCATTTTCTATCCGCATCCCCCCTAAAGATGGCAGGAATCCGAACCCTCAATTTATTGTCGGCGCCCTTTGAAAAAGGGTTGATTTTTCTGTCGGCACCTTTGAAAAAAAAATCTGAAGGCTCCAAATTTTGTCGGCTTCTCTGAAGAAAAAATCCGAACCCTTCTTTGCAAAACATGTCCTTCTTTAGGGGGGGGGGGGGGGGGGGGGGGGGGGGGGGGGTGCGGCTAAAAAGTGGAATGTTCCAATGGTCGCAGGCACCATGCTTACAATTTACAATTTACAACTTACAATTTTTTTCTTTACAAGTGGTAAGTTCTTCTGTTCTACTTTTAGTTTTACATTTGGGTGAAATTAATATTAATTTCTAACAAAGATACATTTTACTGTTCCAATAGTATAAACTAATAACATTTTCAGATCAGATGCCCAATAAAGACAGTTTATTAAAAAGTCATGTAATTAAGCTTATATTATTTGATTTTCCAGCAACCTCCCATTAAATTGGACACTGTGCTTTGTTTCATATCTTGGTTTTTCTTTTTGCAAGCACAATGTTATAATTGCCTTAGTATGTTTATTTAAAAGTAATTAATTTTATGTGTAAACAGGCATGAAAATTTGAAGAGCAAAGATGTCTTGCTGGGCTGCGTTGCCAAGTCAGCTTGCCGTTGGCAGCTACACGTGTCTGGTTCTTCAATCAAAGAATGCGATGATCAGAAGACCAAAGAAGTAAATATTTCTCTATAACTTTCAAGAGTGTAAAGAGCCACTGAACAGATCATGCTTAAACTCAAGACACTTTTCAGGTTCCATTAGAACGAGTGAACATATTAGCCACCCTTTCGGTCCCAAGAATGCTTGATTATTTTTTAAGCAGCAGTTAACGAAAATCATTACGAAAAAATCAGTTAATTTATTAATACTTAAAAAATTAAAATTAATGAAAAACGATTAAAACAAATATACAGGTAAAGGTAATGATGTAAGTTAAGAGAATCGCTTGTCATACTTCCACATTCAAAAAATAATTCAAGCTTCAAGAAATGAATGGATGTACAGTATCGCATCGAGCATACGTAAACAATCATGTGAAAACACGACCTTTATATTTTGGTATAAAACATGCCATGATTGTTCAAACAAATATGTGTGACTTAGCCTGTTCATAATCGGAGAACTTTAATTTGCATTCAAAGTGATTATAACTTAAGTTTGAAAGAAAAGACAAAAAAGCGGCTGTAAATGCATAGATAACATTTTCAGGCACAAACAACTTCAACTGACATTGCAATTAAAATGCATGCCTGTTTGCCGAACTCATTTCTGATCTAGAGTCAGGTGAGATTAGGTTCACCTAATGCATAAATTATGTTACAGTCACACCACAATTGAAACCTACTTCACAGTCATGTTTTCATGCCACATGTGGTCTTGAAAAGATGCAACAAACAGTATATTGTCTTTTCTTCAACTTTATAACAAACTAACTATAATGCATGTGTAATTTTGTAATGATTAACAAGTGGGCAGACGACAAAATGTGTTGTCGTCTCAGTGAAATTCATCTCCTGTAAAAAATTCTTGTCATGGAAAACATTATTTAATTTCAGCACCTGAAATATGATCTTATGTATTGATTTCGTGAAAGCCGAAATTTGACACTGAAAATCCACAAAAAAAAGTACTTGAATTATACCATAAACGTTCATATAGTAGTTAATTAATTTTTAAACTTTTTAAACATAGCTGTGGCTCAAAACTTGTTATATGTATGACTGATATACATGGCAGTACAGTTAATTGGCAGGAATAAGTTATTGTTGGCTTTCGATTGCCGTCAGCAACCATGTAGCAATTAAGGTGACTCGACCCAGTTTTTTGGGGGGGTTACCATCCTACTTTGAATCTATCTGGTATCCACACCTTTACTTTTATCATAAGTCTATCACATAGGATGGATAACATATAGATCAATCTACAATATAATATAAAATATTTGGCGATTGGAGTAAATGTCACGTGGTTATAATGCCACGCCCCTTTGAGGTCTGAGTCGAAAATCTGCTGTTACCGGCATTTTTTCGTGGAAATCTCTCGGCTACACATAGTGCGCATTAATGCCTTGCGCTTAGCAGAATTTCATCAACATCGCAAAGACCCAATTCGAGAAATTCAGTGGTTTCCAAATTTAGGTCATAATTTAAGCGAAAATGATAAGCAAACTTTACGACGATTATATCTAATAAACTATGAGACTTATCCCTTTATTTTGGGGATCGTTATAACAGATGAGTCCTTGCAAGTCAGCAAAAAGCTTTAGGGCCTTGTAAATGCGCGCGATTTCGAGCAAAGGAAACATAGAAATTATAGTTTTAGCTATTTGTTGACGTTTGTCAGCGTTTAAGAGTCCTTCTCACGAAAAAAGCATTTTCTTAAAAATTCGTAGTTTTTTTTTCCTTCAAATTTTTCAGGGCCACAATTGATTAACTAACTTCTATAAGCCCAAAGTTGAGTAAACATTGAAGATTTTTAGCGTTTTGGCTGAGTTTGTGCTCTGGGAGTTGTCTATTGTTTCTAGTCTGTCATTATACAGCATTCTTGTTCAGCACGCGTGCAATGACTACGCTTGGCTGACTTCCGAATACCAAAATTACCATATCTCGGTGAGCATTCGGAAGTCAGCCAAGCGTAGTCATTGCACGCGTGCTGAACAAGAATGCTGTATAATGACAGACTAGAAACAATAGACAACTCCCAGAGCACAAACTCAGCCAAAATGCTAAAAATCTTCAATGTTTACTCAACTTTGGGCTTATAGAAGATAATGTCACAGTTTTTCAATGACCATGAAATTCAGAATCCGGGCAGTTAGTTAATCAATTGTGGCCCTGAAAAATTTGAAGGAAAAAAAAACTACGAATTTTTAAGAAAATGCTTTTTTCGTGAGAAGGACTCTTAAACGCTGACAAACGTCAACAAATAGCTAAAACTATAATTTCTATATGTTTCCTTTGCTCGAAATCGCGCGCATTTACAAGGCCCTAAAGCTTTTTGCTGACTTGCAAGGACTCATCTGTTATAACGATCCCCAAAATAAAGGGATAAGTCTCATAGTTTATTGGATATAATCGTGTAAAGTTTGCTTATCATTTTCGCTTAAATTATGACCTAAATTTGGAAACCACTGAATTTCTCGAATTGTGTCTTTGCGATGTTGGTGAAACTCTGCTCAGCGCAAGGCACTAATGCGCACAATGTGTAGCCGAGAGATTTCCACGAAAAAATGCCGGTAACAGCAGATTTTCGACTCGGCTCAAAGGGGCGTGGCATTATAACCACGTGACATTTACTCCGATCGCCAAATATTTTATATTATATTGTAGATTGATCTATATGTTATCCATTCTATGTGATAGACTTATGATAAAAGTAAAGGTGGGGATACCAGAGAGCTTCAAAGTAGGATGATACCCCCCCAAAAAAACTGGGTCGAGTCACCTTAAGGAGGCTCGTACCCATTTCTCAAGTCCACACCCTTTCAATTGTAATGGGCCATATCTTTTGTTGTTGCGCATAAAAAGACAAGCCACTTTGCATGCAAACACACAATACACTGAACTTTATGTGAGTATAGGATTTGTTTACATCGGTGCTTCCATGGCAACAGAATGGTGATCCTCCGAAATTCACAAGTTGCGGAGTTTCTCTAGATCGAGAGAATTTTTTGTAAAACCCGCTACTGGACTAATTAATTAGACCATGGGCTTCAACTGGACAAAGTTTAAAAGAAATGTATGAGAGCGTTCTTGAAATTTTGGGGGATGAAGTTTTGGGGATTGTAAATACAGTGAAAAACATACTATCGACCTTATTGGCTAATATCTAAAGAAAACGATGCGCGATGGGAATGCAGTTTCGTCTCAAAATAGTTTGACTCCATTTGAAATTATAGTGTGGGAAAAAGTGAGGGGGTTGCTTTGGCCGATTGCGAGAAAGAAGGATTTGATTAGCGTGCGTTCAGCTGCTCATTGTTGCCATTTTTGTATGTAATTTGGTCTACGCCTACAAATGTGATGATAATTTGGAAACAGCGAGATAATTTTTTTTTAAAATTGACAATCTGGAAATTAATTATCAATTTATATGGCCTGCAAGTTTCAAGGGCATTGAAGACATGCAAGGCAATAATATAGGGCCCCCAATGTACCAATTTACTCCCGCAGATTTTGAGTTTACAAGTGAGAGTCCTCATTATTCACAAGTATTGTTTTAAAGTTTCATATGCACGTGCAAAACTTTAGCAAAAAATTTATTTGCATCGAACAGAACGCTCGATTGCTTTCCGAAGAATTTTCCGAAACATGCTAATAACTGGGTTGCGTTACGAATAGCAATGACAACAGTACTGATGAAGACAACGTCGGAAACGTCACATTTAATTTCATCAAGTGGGATGCAGAAATAACACGCTTTGGCAATGGTTTATGATTGTCTCACTCTGGTTATTTGTTGCAATCGGCGTAGCATCTGTTACTTATTTAGATATAATATAGCGCAAAGCAAAATTCTCAGCTAAAATATAAAATTGTCACACTGTTCTTGCGTGGGACATAAGAAGCACTGTTTCTGTATTTCGTTTATAAATTTGCAAATTGGGATATGTTCTTCTTGTCCTGCAATTTTACAGAGACCCTAGGTACGGCTGCATTACAGCGTAATTGCGCGGCATCGAGTGCGTAATGTTATTATAATTCTCAAGCCAGTTATTAGCATGTTACGGAAAATTCTTCGGAAAGCAATCGAGCGTTTTGTTCGATGCAAATAAACTTTTTGCTAAAGTTTTGCACGTGCATATGAAACTTGAAAACAATACTTGTGAATAATGAGGACGCTCACTTGTAAACACAAAGTCTGTATGAAAACATTGGTACATTGGATCAAGGCCCTATTTTATTGCCTTGCATGTCTTCAATGCCCTTGAAACTTGCAGGCCATATAAACTGATGATTAATCTCGAGGTTGTCAATTTAAAAAAAAAAATAAAAATCTCACGGTTTCCAAATTATCATCACATTCGTAGGCGTAGACCAAATTACATACAAAAATAACAACAAGAGCAGCTGACTGACGCTAATCAAATCCTTCTTTCTCGCAATCGGGCAAAGCAACCCCTTCACTTTTTCACACACCATTTAAAATGGAATCAAACTACTACGAGATGAAACTGCATTCTTATCGCGCATCGTTTTCTTTAGATATTAGCCAATTATGTCGATAGTATGTTTTTCACTGTATTTACAATCCCCAAAACTTCATCCCCCAAAATTTCAAAAACGCTCTCATATATTTCTTTTAAACTTTTATTGTCCAGTTGAAGCCCATGGTCTAATCAATTGGTCCACTAGCGGGTTTTACAAAAAATTCTCTCGATCTAGAGAAACGCCGCAACTTGTGAATTGAAACTGAAACATTTTTAACACGTGTTTTTTCATGTTTGAAATAAAAGTGGTCATTACATTCCATAGGTCTCACAAATTATCATTAAATTACCAAAGAAAGTTCCTCAGACTTAAATTATTACTCCCTGCAAATAGCTCTGACTAACTCCTCGGCAATAAAGAGATCGAGCTTTTCATTCAAATGCAGTTTTTCTTGACGTTTTCCCTCTTTTTAAACTGCACTTGAATGATAAGCTCGATCTCCTTATTGCCGATGAATTAGTCAGAGCTATTTGCAGGGAGTAATTATGTAAGTCTGAGTAAACTTTCTGTGATAATTTAATGATAATTTGTGAGACCTATGAAATGTTTTGACCGCTTATATTTTAAACATGAAAAAACACGTGTTAAAATGTTTTAGCGATTCAAAATCAAACAGTTTAATATGTTTGAAATTTTCCCATTTAGTGTGCTACACTGTGTAGATTATAGCGCATATATTCGCTTGTCGCGGGTAGCTCCAAAATCGAAAGATATTTAGGAAAAACTGTTTTTCGCCATATTCGTTTACTGTTGCTATGGAAACGCTGATTAGCATAAAAAGAGCATCATCCAAAACTTTCATCTTAGCCTAACAGCTGATATCAAATTCAGATTCATTGAGCTAAAGTAAGATTAGGTATAAGCGCATCCAAAAAGGGAAGTGTGACCCCCCCCCCCCCCCCCCCCCCCCAAAAAAAAAAAAACTACTTGGAGCCACCTTAAGAAAATTATTTTGAAGTAATCTTTTGGTCCCGAATCGCTGATCACACGTGTGAGCGTTAGAAAAAGAGAAATTTCTTAGCCTTGCAGTGTAAACAAATAATCCAAGCGGCTCGTGATATTTTGGGACAATTTTAAAATATTACTCGAGGTATTTATACCCCAAATACCCCTTGAAACCATTGTATTACCTTTACTAATTTGCTTCTTATTAGTACTACTGCATGATAATTTTGTGACACATTTGTACACTATTGTAGTTAAGGCCTCATTAATTAAATTTTAATTCAACCATGTATTTTCTGATACTATTTGAAACAGTTTTATGGCACTTTTAATTTAGTAAAGAGTGTATTCTGCTTTTGACATCATTAAAATTGAATTTTTAAAACAGTCATCATGGCCTGTATATTTATCATAATGAATATTGCTGACGTAACACCAGTATTTTTTAATGATTTAATTTAAATTTCTAAAAGTGGTCAAGATATTTGACACACTTTTCACACCAATCGTAGACAATGTGATTACGCCTTGGACAAACCTTTGATAGTGGACAAAATAAAAGCGAATTGAATATCACCTTTAACTTGCGTCAAAGGCATATGTCAAATATGTGGTAAAGATGGCCTTTGTCACCTTTACCACTATATAAAGGCGGGATCAAAGATGGCCTTTGACGAGTGTCAAATGTGTGTAAATCACATGGCAAAGACGATTCACTTTTGACAAGCCTTTGACACAAGTCTCAGACATATTTGACTACATCTTTGATCAGCCTTTGACACGCGTCGCAGACGGATTTGACCAAACACCTTTGTTTAACCTTTGACTCGCGTCACAGACGGATTTGACCACACGCCTTTGATCTACCTTTGTCACAAATCACAGACGAATTTGACTAAACCTTTGACAAACCTTTGATAATGGACAAAGGTGAATCAAATGTAATCTTTGACGCGCGTCAAAGGTATATGTCAAAGATGTGGTAAAGACGGCCTTTACCGCCTTTACCACTATGTCAAAGGCGACATCAAAGATGATCTTTGACGCGCGTCACAGGTGTGGAAAGATGTAGCAAAGGAGGTCTTTGATACGCCTTTCACCACACATTTGATCGTCCGCAAAGGCGATTTTTCGTGCAGTGTAAGAATTCGTAGTCATGATGGCATGACTCTAGATAATCAACCTAAGCAATCATTAGAAAATCATTAGTTTTCCCCAGTGAGTGTATTGCGCACTGTGCATGAAAACTGGTCACCAGTTTTTGGAAAAATATTTCAATATAATTGAAGGTAAAACGGTTCACCTGGGAGACAAAAAGACGCCGCTTTAACGTAGATAAAGGAAACCTAAAGTGTGTGTTGCATTGGAGAGGTGTGAGGGTTCTTTCCCTTTACATTTTATAGTCAAAGGAAAAGAATACGGTAACTCAATTCAACTTACCTTTCCTTTGCTTTTTATGTTCTCTTTGCAAAGGACCCAAATTTTCTTTATAAACTACAAAATACAAAAGTGGTTTTCAGTTTTTAAGTAATGGTCCTAGTAAGAAGTAGGCAACCTAACGGCAGGGAATGCAGAAAGGTGTTTAAATTGTGATATTGTTGAAACCGTTCACATCATTGGCTAAAACGTGAAAATCTACCATAACTTAACCAGGTAGTGCATTTATTTCTCTCTAGTGTACTAATTGATTCCCTTTTAGTGAAAACTATTCTGAGTTTTAATGCAACTAAAATTCTATGTGGGAAACATGTAAAATTAGAAGCCTTTCTTGGCCATTGTTTTCAGTTGGAGTTTCACGATTGGATGAAATCTTGTAGCACAAAAGAAACATCACTTTAAAATAAAGTTCCAGTATATTTTATTTAAAAAAACATGTCCATAGGTTGATGCATTCTCAGTAAAAAAAAAAACTGAACAATCTTATGTGGGGAAAGCGAAATGCAGTGTAATAATACACGCATTGTTACTTGATCATAATCTCACATCACGGGCTCAAAAAGCCTAAGCGAGTCGTTAAATTTCGCGGCCATGAAAAGTTGAACTGAAAATTCGCGCATTTTTCTCTAAGCCCTTAATATTCCCTTCATATTACGCTCAAAAAGAGCATCTTCATCTCTATTTCTAGCACACGACCTCTCGTTTTTTCTTTAGAATCTAAGCCGACATTTCATTATTCGCACTCCTCCTTAAACTGACGCCATATGTCTTGTTGCAATAAAATCCTTACCTGGAATATAAAAAGGACGAAGACGCAAATCCCACCAGGGGACTTTTCGAGGCGACACTTATTTTCTGCAAAGAGAACAAGAACCGAAAATATTAGTACCTGTACACTGCATGAGTCTGGTACTCTCCAGTGACAGTAAACACATTGATTCCAATCGTGCGTTTCCGTTTTTCAGGAAGAAAGAACGAGAATGCTTTGTTTGCGGTTAGAATGTAAGAAAGGAGAAGCTAAAAGAAAGGAACAAGAGAATAGGATGACTGTTAAATGAAAAGGAGATTGTTAAATGAAACTGACGAAAAGAGGAGTACATGAACAACGACCGAACGATCAACGAGGGAACAAAGGTGAGAATTAAAACGCGAGCGAGTTACTAAATGGCTGACTTAATAAAAGTTTGAATAAATCAGTTGACCTATCCATTAATGAAAGATTGAATGAGTAAATGAATTAATGAATCTGCGAGCGAGCGAATGAATGAATGAATGATTGAATTTAAAAAACAATAAATGTTACCCTGCGTGCAGTGGATTCTCCTACGGCCGAGCTACGCCGAACGAGAGAGAAAGCACTGCGAGCAACCGTTTTCTTTTCCATCGAGCATGCGCTACTACATCACACCCCACGTGATGCATTTGACGTCAGTTCCTCTTGTTTCGTAGTTTGCAAACTTGTTTACCCGTACAAAGTTGATTTATTCGTCCATGGCACTGGACGGCGGCTCGATCAAAGGAACTAACGGTTGCTCGCAGTGGTTTCTCTCTCGTTCGGCGTAGCTCGACGTAGGAGAATCCTTTACAATACAATACAATACTATAGAAAAATTAATTGCCTGACGAGTGAATTCCACGTTAAATTTCACGCGAAAAACCGATATCGCCCGAATCGCGAAGCGATGAGGGCGATATCGGTTTTTCAAGTGAAATTTAACGTGGAATTCACGAGTCTGGCAATGAATTTTTCTTGAATCGCATATGTCAAAGAAAAACAACGTTTCCAGCGAGAAAGCCATTTCAAAGCCAACTGTCAAGAGCTAGCGAATAGAAATCAAGACTGATTCAAAATCACGCCGGGTGAATCACGCGCGGTCAGGAGAAAACCTTGTGGTAGCGACAAATTTTAGTTTTGTTTATCAGAAAAAGACAGTTTATGACTGAAATTGATGCTGTTTGTACACTAAAGTACATAATGTGAACGGCTGTGGAGCCGAACTGCGAATGTTTGTGGTGGAAATTATAGCTTTGACACTTCAGAAGTTTGTTATCGCCGACCGGCAAACAGACCAAATAGGAATTTCATCACAGCGACAAGTAAACACCATGCCAAATTGGGAAAAACCTTTGGACAACAAAGAAGGCAAATTTGTGAGTACTGATGGATTAGTTATTAAACATTCCGTAAAAAAATTATGCTTATCTTATCGCGTTTGATCACTTCAATTCATAAGTTGACGACGAAAGGGTCCGGCGTATCTCCGCTCGAACAGGAATATTTTTATTCTCACCTTATTTTCGCGACTCATTTCTAAGAATACCAGACTGTACTACTAATATTATCTCTATCATTATTGCCTTTGTTTCTCTAATACTTTTTTACACCGATTTTCTTTGATACTATGCAAGACAGGAGTTGCGATACAAGTTTTGGTTTTGAAATAAGAAAGTTCGCTGAAAGTTCTTCTTCGGACGGACAGCATCTTGTTGTTTATTTTTAAAGCAACCAGACGGCCGTTTCGCTAAGAAGAAATTACTTTCTATGTATAGCTCAGTACAGTATTCTTGTTTTCATAAACTTCTTTGTTTTATAATTTAGACATGTTTTTTTTTAAGCATGAAATATCGGTTTTCGCCAGTAGCTCGCTCGCCTTCTTGTATGACTGCAGTGTGAATGGCTTCTTCACTCTCTACAAAGTTCACATTTTGGTTATAAAATTGGGAAGAACAGGAATTCACTCTTGACAAATTTATCAGTTGTGAATATCGCGTCTGTATTTTTCGCTCCAAATCAAAACTCACTATTTTAAAAGAAAGTATACATACTATACAAAGAAAGTACAGAAACATCGTCCTTCGAAGATGCCATGCAATATCATTTCTCAGGTATGCAATTCTACGCTAAATACCCTCGCTTCGTTGGCCAATAAGAATGCGAGTTTTCTTTGACGTATGCGATTCAATACAATACAATACAATACAATACTTTATTTAAAGTGGCGCATACTCTTAGCTGTATGGAGTAGTTAAAAAAAACATCACCAGCTAATTCACAGGTAATAAATAATGGAAAATGTTAATGTAGAAAAGTGCCGAAAATTTGAAAGTTTTAGACGTTTCGGGCTTAGCCCTTCTTCAGTGAAATGTCAATTTTAAACGGTTGACGGTTCTGTTCCTGTATAACACGCCATTTAAACAGTGCGCGAGCCTTAAATAAACCGGAAGTCAGTGTTAAGGCCGCGCGGCTGACTCGTACCAAGCTTGAAAATTAGCCGCATCTCATGTCTCTTTCTTTGTTTGCTTGCGCCGCAGAGCTTCACGCCACGCACGTCAGCGTCATGCAGAGAGTGGCCGTTTCGATTGAAATGTTGTGCGACGGGGAAACCAGGCAAGCTTTTTTCAATGCTGCGGAGGTGTTCGCCAAAGCGTTCCCTAAGAGCACGACCAGTTTCACCAATGTAAGCTGCAGAGCAGAGACGACAGGAGATGTAGTAAATGATATTTGATGTCTCGCAAGTGAAGGCTTCTTTAATGATGATGGTGCCTTCGGGGCCTTGCAGGGTGGTGTAATACTGACTTCCGGTTTAAATGGCGTGTTATACAAGAACAGAACCGTCAACCGTTTAAAATTGACATTTCACTGAAGAAGGGCTAAGCCCGAAACATCTGAAAACTTTAAAATTTTCGGCACTTTTCTACATTAACATTTTCCATTATTTATTGTGTCACAAGTGCCACGCAGTTTTTTGAACTTTTTTGTTGAACGTTTTTGCCTAATTCACAGATATGCCACTCTGCTCGCAAGTAAATGTCAATAATATGAAAGAGATTTGCAGACTAAACGGAGAAGAATGAATCACTTTTTAAATGAGGTTTAGTGAGACATGGAAATGATCGGCTCTTTCGTTTTATACAACTAGTTTGTTATTTTACCATTTTGTTTGTCCTCTGCATCGCTTGTCTTTGCTTGTCCATTATCGTGTGTGCTACTTTGTTGACCGGTCTGTGGGCTCGAGTGGTATTGTGAAACAACGGTCTCAATCTTCTTATCGACCTTGTTCCAAAACGAGGCCACCAGCTTGTCAACGTATTCGGTAGAAAACAATTCATTATCGTCCTCTGGGGAATTGCCCCGAGCTGCCGGAGAAGCACCAGATTCTCCACTTGGGGGTGCATCGCAGGTGTGCTTTTTGTTAGTAAGAGTTGACTTCGGAGAAGCTTCAGTATCCCTGCTGGTGGTATGTACAAGGGCATCATCTCTGTTTCTTTTGGGAGTTCCAGGGACGATCCCATTGTGGTTTTGCGGTGTTTCGTGTAAAGAGGCACTGTAAACACTGAAACAACGAGATCTGTTAACCTTATTACGTTAAATTTTCTATGGGCTTCTGGAACTTAGATCTCAAATGGCATTTACGGTGGTCACAAATTTCTGACGTAAGTGAGACGAAAAGGTATCAAGTAATTAAGACATTGGCGGCAAGAAGCTTGAGGCCGCTGTGCACGCATGTTTAAGTTACTGCGCCTTTCAATAACATGCGGAATTTGAAATTCAAATTTCCACCAACGGTTGCGTTTTACACTGCCGTCAATCATCTTAACTTACCTCTCAGGAAACAGATCTTCACTTCAATGATTCAAAAGGTCACGTCCGTGCATTATGATTGATAGAATTCGATCCATTTTGTTTGTTTCTTTTTTTCATGGTCCGTTGGGTTTCGTATTAATTATGATTGACGGCAGGGAATAACGCAACCGTTGGTGGAGATTTGAATTTTAAATTCCGCATGTTATTGCAAGGCGCAGTAATTAAGTAGTGACTTCATAAAAAGAAACCGGCCGATTGTTGAAAAAATACATTTCAGCAGGAGGGTAAATAATTCATCATTTCTTTAGTTGACCTATGTACTTAACTAATGACTATTATACCTGTTAAAACCACACGGAAAAAGTAGTTATTATATAAAAGCAATATACCACGCATTTTGTATGGTTTATCCGTGCAATAAAATAGTGTTGGAAAACACTCGAAAAGCTTATAAATCACTCACGTTCGGCCCGCGACTTACCCTCTCTGTCTCCTGTTCTTCAAATATCCCCCGATAAACCGATAAACCACAGAGATGTGTGGTCTATTGCTAAATTGTTGTTTGTAGTATCGCTCTATGTTTTTTCTAGTCAGCTGGGTGTGTTAGGATAACGAGTACAAATGAGATATTACACATCAACACATGCGATAAGTTATTTTTATCCAACTTAGCTTTTTGTAATTGATAACTAGGAAAATTAAAAAGAAAATTCCCTAAAGGGTTAAGCGCGCACGGTGATAAACCGAATTTTCAGTTGTGAACATAACTATTGCGTAATATTAGTACTCGTCTCAGGCTTAATTCGAACAATATAACAACTGGTTGCTTTATTGGCTGATTATTTTACTCTTGAATAACTATATGCTTCTTCCCTTTTGGAACAACGTTCGGCAAATGACAGTACATGGGCGAACCGCTCAGCACCTAATTAAGTATTCTCTATTATTTCGTTGTCCGCGCGTTGGCAATTCCTGGGAACAAGACTAGTGGGGATTGTTACGTCGTCACACTTTAGACAACCATTTGCCGGATCAGTTGCAGCAGAAGAAATAGGATATGCCGCCGTTCGCTTCCAAAAGGGCCGTCCCGGAATGATTCATGATACGTAATAGTTTAGAGGAGTTTATGCATAACAGTACAAACTCACTTTAGTCCTCCTTGTCCCCTAGAGGCTGTTCCGTGTCCATATCAAGGAACGATTTAAAAAAAAATCCATAAAACCTCTGCATTGTGGCAGGATAATGGGCTCCATACTAGATGGCTTGTACCGTTGTAAATAAGTATGGTTTAAGGCCTGACACTAGCTGTGTTGTAAGGATTTATCGCTAAATTTAGTTTATATCTAACAGGCCAAGAGATCAAACGCCAATTGCATTGTTAGCCTTAAGCGATCTTTGCTTGTGCTAACCAAACAGACAATACAGACAATTTTTAAATTTCAAACACCTGTAAAACCACACACAACTTTTGTGATTACAGTAATATAATGTCTGTGATTAGACCCTTCTCTAAAACTTCCCTTCGAGTGGTTCAGATATATTTCATGGTGTTTTTTTATATATATGCATCATTAAACATTTAAAACTTCTAAATTGATAAGTCAAGTGCCTCTTACTTGTTCTTGTCGGCCTCCAGCCTGGTAAATCTGTTTTCTTCGTCGCTTCCATCGCTTGTGTCATCCGTCTCCGTGTTTAAACTCGTAAATCTGGTAAAGGAAAATAATCCCAGTGTATCACTTTCTCTTGTGCACGGAAGCGAGAAATAAGCACTAATTGCAGGTCTTATTTCCTATCCGTAAAGAATGCTGATACCTGTTATTGTCAACCTGAGAGGTATAAGACATCTGCGCTTATGTTTCCCTTCAGGGAGTGATACATCCTTAATAGCTGAGCCGTTTTTGGCCTAGCTAGATAAATTTATGTTAATCTCGCTATTAATCCAGCATTTGACGACTTCACGTCGTTATATGGCTCTGTATCACCCGCTCGTAAAAAGAATAAAACAAACGGGTGCCCAATACAGCAATTTTTAGCTTCGTGACAACATTGTGAATGAACTAAGGTATCCAATCCAGTTAGTGTTTTGATTACCTACGTTTTCGCGCGTTAGTAAGCTATAATTCGCAGGACAAATGATGACTAACGATCTCTAGTCCCGAATTCCCTACAAGTAGGTAACATCGAATGCATTAAGACTGTTTAAGGCTTTCTTTTTTCAACTGCTGAGTGCAAAGATTTTCGTACAGATGCTCTAAAACGTCCGAGTTTAAGTAATTTTTTTTCCCAAACTAACCAAGACCTAAACCAAATTCAATAAAGTGTGCGAGTAAACTTTGCTTTCTGCGCAAGTATTCCCGAGATTGAAACCAGTTACACGTTTTCCAGCGCTTGGCAGTGGCTGCTCGGTTTTCCGCGCTCGAAGCCGGTTGCATCTTTTCTCCCCAAGATTTGGTTGATTTGCTAAGGCTTGCCGATTTGCAGTAATAGAAAATATAACTGCAATTATTGACTTGGATTTTAACTTTAGCTGATTTCTACCCTTAATGCATTGAACCGTTTGTTGTTGTTCGTTTCAAATCACTCAATTGTTAAATGACGTGCTATGATTGGAAAAATCTCTAATTCGAGCTGTGTCCTGTTATTTTGTCAATAGGCCGCTTTCGGAGAAAGGCTGTCTGTGTTCAATTCAATGTAGATGTAGAATTTATGTTGACTCAAGCCTAGCGGTGGTTAAAGGCAGGTGCAGTTTGTAAGTAATGAGTCAATGCTCACCGTCACACAGCAAATCGATGCCACATGTCCTAGTCGTATATAACCCTGATAATGACTAGGCCAGGGCAGTGGAACCAGTATCGAATACAGGTCGTGGTTACTCCAATTTTATTGGCATACAGTATTACTGTATCAAAGCTAACAATAACACAATAATTTTTTCTCTACCTGGTCACTGCAGTGGCAATTGTTCGCCATAAGCCTAAGTTACGGAGCTCTAAGTATCAAGAGTTGGATGTTGCAAAACAGAGCCTCTAAACCATTAGTTCCCACCCTTATGAAATGACGAAAAGTATGATGGACCATTTTTAATCGAAATAAAATCGGAAAATGATATTTGGTTTTAGCTAGGTTTCCATTAAAGTGTGGCCGCTTAATACGGGTGAAAATAAGAAATACAGACAAACATAGGTGGCCGCGACCGCTTAATAAAGGCGACCGTTTAATACAGGTAGCAAATACAAAGTTTGTATAGGCGAAAATTACGGACTATAAAAACTGACCGCTTCAAAGAGGGAAGCCCCTTAACACAGGGACGTTATATACAGGTTCGACTGTACCATGTACTACAACAATAATGGCGGATGAAAGACGAGATTTTTTCAGAGGCGCCTTTATAACCCGAACGCATGCGCTAATTGAAAGGAATGAAGCCCTTACGGAAAGTCCACTGGCCCTCCAGGTTTTGGGGATTTAGCTTGGGACTAACAAACCACCCAGTAAAAAAGCGTTAACGTTACAAAGACACTGAATCAGAAACCCTGAATCGTCGACCCAACATCGACTGTCTTGAAGGAAGGATTTTATACCATTAAGTCCAAGGGATGCTCTTGGCAGCAAATACAGCTGTAGAACGATTGGCAAGGGACAGAGAAAGGTGGAATGGTTTCGTCTGTGGCCTATGCTCCAACATGGAGTGAATAAGGAAGGAAGGGCTTTTTTGCCGGCTTACATAAAATGATTACTTGGATGCATAATGTTGTGCTGGTGGCGAGTTCACACTTCTCTGCGTATTTAAATCCTATCTTTCCATATAGAACCCGACTGGCTGCACGTACTGTAAGCACGGTTTGTGTCTATTGGCGCTTTTATTGCGTAATGCGCTGATAAACGTTATCGGTTATAAGTACAATCACTTTCATCATGCAAAGAAGATTGCCCTTTTATGCATACGATTCTTTTTACGTAGAAAATGCACGAAGTGAGCAAATATAAACCGAGATTGATAAATTAAAGTAGTTTTCTTGTGATTTAAGATTATCATTTACCGTGGATAAGGAAAGATTACTTACTTGCAATATGAACAGAACTGACGAAATGATGGTAAGAATGATTAATCACCTGTGTGCGTTGTAATTATTCAAGCTTATATCCTCCGAGTCAGACGAATCACTATAAACTGCTGATTTTTCCATTCGTCAGGTTTTCATCCAAGGAATTGCCTAACACGTGACGGCCATTCCTTGTAAGCTCTGTTATGTTGTGTTTCATGGTCACCACCTAAAATGAGTTAGACAGAGTATAACAAATGGATGGTACAATCAATATTGTTCTATTTTGATTGCTGTCAATAAATTGTTGTTGTTGTTTATTGTTGTTGGATGGCGAGGAGATAGTAGGAGTAGCGGCATAAGAAGAAAACTTTCATACCTCCAGGCAGCCATGTTTAATTTTGTTTATTATGTAAACGAACTTAATTATGGTGTTTTTGTTTTTTGAAGTTTTCAAAAGATTTTTTAAAGGTTATACGAACAATTCTGATCATCTTCCAAAGATTCCCGAAGATTTCAGAGGAAGATTGAAAGATAATCCGATTATATATACATAAACAACTACAATATAGCTCGTTTGAGATGTCACAAGAGCAAACATAATAACTACCACGATTTTTCGCAGTGGGAGAAATGATCCTTGTACTTTACTGAAGTTTATAATAAATGTATCTTTTATCTGTTTTACAGGTGTTTCTGTTATAAATAAGAGAAGCTGAAGCTGATGGCAGGGGAGAGGAGGGGAGGGAGTGAGGTTGCGAAATAACTGTATCGAGGTATCTAGAAATAGAGGTACCATAGCCGTGCGACCTAGATATATGTTTTACCAGAATTATTTCTGGAACGTTTTTGTAAAGCAGTCGGTCAATGACTGATCGAAGAGAGTCAATGCCGCAAAAAGCGGCTTGAACTGCTTCGCAGTTGGCAGTTCAAGTCGCTGTATGATTTTCTCTCTGTCTGAGAAATACTCTGACAAAAGCTTCATCAGTTAAAGTGTGCACCTTACGGAAATAAAAAAAAATAACTAAATCGGGGGTAAAACGATATAAACCATGAACGCTTCATCCCAAATGATGGCTTTTTGTCCGAAGCGGGAAACTGGACGTGTATTATCAGATGATGGACATTACACTGTATAACACTGAGCATTCCTGGTCATAATGCATCAGTTAATCCAGCAGTGCCTATGGGGATAGAAGCAGAAGTAGAAGCGGAAGCATACGAATTTGCGTCAAGTGAAAAAGATTATTGACATAAGATTGATCCTTAGTGCTTATGCTTGGGTTTATATTTATGTCGGGCCCGTATTCACTGGATATAAGCGCTGTTATGCTTCCGCTTATGCTTATGTCACTGCTTTAGTCTTTATTTTGTTTTATTACCGCCTGCCAAATGAACTCACTAATGTGTGCATTTATTGAAGGTTATATTCCGCTTATCATATCGACATCAGTCCCGTTATAATAATTCAAACTCTAATGATCTAAATGTAAATCATAAATCGCGTTTTGTTTTGTTTTTGGTTCATTTAATTAGCGCTTGTTTTACGCCTATGGAATTTGTAAAAGCCATTCAATGAACCATAAAATTTCTGTCCTAAACAATGCTTTTATCAGCGGGTGGTTGTATTCAAACGAAAATCCGCAAACCTGCTAACACACCGGTACTCATGTCAAATTTTAAACCCAGACACACAATGTTTAACCCAAAAAAATACTTTTAGTTTGGTCGTCAAATGAAAAATAAATATGGGTATTAGACTAATGTTCCTAATTTATTTCTTGAGAAACAGACAAAGGGGCATTGACTTCACCTTTTTGCTTCCTTCACATTAACCGATAAAGAACCACTGCTAAATCATTAATGATAATAGAAAGCTTTTGTCTCAATATTAAGATTAGAAACATGTTTTCACTATCCTTTTAGTTATTGGTTTCTACATTTTGACTGGAACTGGCTTTATCAACTGACTTGGCTAGTTTAATACACCCTGCGCGAAGGTGAAATGTAAGAAACTTGGCAGCTAAAACACAGAGACAGTGTTTGACAATGTACAACATTTTACGTTAAACTGGGGACTGCGGTATTCTGATTTAATGTTATTGAAAATAACAGAAAACACTCTACAGGTTACCAAATCAAACAACCCAAATTAAGGATTTAGTTAAGAAGTTTAGCAGTATACTGGAAAATGTGGCGTGCCATTTCAAGGGGTGCTGTTGATAAGACAGTGCAGTTCGCCCGTAATCAAATTCACTTGCTATTTTGTTCAAGTGTTCTGGAGGGCACTAAAGAAATATGGTATTTTTCTATGCTTACCTTGGAAAGGAATCCTCAATAGAAATTTCCTTCAGTCCTCGAAACAACGACAAATCCGATCCTGAGTTAATTTCCCATCAAACGCTGAGTTTCAAAAGCTTTGTTACATTCTATTTGCTCTTTTGGTCACATGGGCGATGCTTTGATTAAGGGGAACTGGAAACCAGAGAAGCGTGAAGACATACATGTATAACTGCTCCGGTTAAGTGGTAACGATTTATAAATAACATCATGGCATCAACAAAATCCAAATCGCGATACTTAAAAACCCGAATAAGTAAAACATACCAATGACCTGTTCATGCAATAAGGCCCGGAGGGTTTTAATTTGGCCGTTAGTTTTGATAGTCCGCTGACCAATATCTTATCGATAGTGAATGCCCGACGGTACAGGCTTTATTTAATGCTGTATTCTCAACTATGGGAAGCTAAACTTAAAGCGCACCTAACCCTTAGATACATAATTTCAGAATAAACTCTACATGTATGTACGTTGAATTGTTGAATAGTGAAATATCTCTTGTTCTTGACGTCGCGTTAGGGAGTTATAGAGATTTGCCTAATAACATGACGTCAATTCAGCTGCTTGTTTTCATCTCCAAGTGATATGTTTTACGAATCAATCGACTTTTCACAGTTTATATTTAGTATTTTTCAAATTAATTATCCTTAAGCTGTGAACTAAGTATTGCTAAACCTATATAACTCACTAACACCACGTTAAAGGGGCTATGTCGCGAGGATGGCGGGTGAGTACTGGGTACTAACAACTTGAAAAACGTCCGGTGGCTTTTTATCAAGTTGGCGGCCATTACTGTCGAATTCATTGCAATCTGTTCCATCCCGTCGTATTGCGTGGAAGGATAGATCTCAAGTTTACAAATTAGTTAGAGTATTTACTTGGCTAGATTTTTGTTAAATTATTTCTGCGATTTGTTAGTCGTACTTTCGAAAAATTCGATGTCTTCCAGTAGTGGTGGAAGTTGGGGAGGAATTTAAAAACGAAATCGATCGTGCGTTTGTTTACCTTGCGTGGTTCGACACGAGTGCAAGTGCGATAAAACTTGCCGCGATCCGGGAGGGAACAATAGAAATTTGGCATGTGTGACGTCAGGTGACGTCACATGACGAGAACTCATTGCGCAGACTCAACTTGCGACATAGCCCCTTTAAAAACAAGAAATATAATTTCACTATTCAACTATTCACCGTACACAGAGCTGATCCTGAAAATATGTATTTTACTTATGTGAGATTGTGAGATTGATTATCATCTTCGAAATACCGAGATGATATCAGACAACCACCTTAGATCTTGGATTGTTTATATGTTGAGACATAGGAGGATATAAGAACACCCACTCGTGTAAAGAGAATCATGCAGTTGAAACTTTTCTATTAACAAGAGATATTGAGGACCTTTAAGGTTTCTGTATTTGAAGAGGGATCACAGGTATGAAGTAACACTTACGTAAATGCCCACGGAGTTTTTTTAAGGAATAATTTAGTTAGGTTGTGAAGTGAAAATCGGAACAATTCGTCTGTAAGCATTTACGTTGCATTACAGTGAACATCCCCAGTAGGGGGATTCTTTGGGCCACGATTTGATGCATATAACAGCGATAGTTTCTGTAAATCTTATTCGCTGGATCTTCAACTTCTCGACGTAATAATAGGGTCTCATGTTATAGCGACGACTCTCTAAAGGAGCACTGTCGCGTTGATTGTGACCTTCTTTGGCCAAGACCATGCAACAATACTTATGTACTTATTGACTGAGTGGGAGGGCTGGTCGGGAAAAATATTTGGCTCGAGGTCATGGCGTGCGGACCGAGCGCATGACCGAGAGCCAAACCACATCCGGCCCGACCGAACTCAGTCAATAAGTATTTTATCTTATGACCACTACCGCGAATTTTGTGAATAAAAAACGCGAAGAAAAGGGTCGGACTATATCGATCACGTGATTGAACAAAAACGGCGCGAAATTATCGCGTTGCGTCGCAATGTTTCTTGACGAAGCTGAACGAAAGCTGGTTCAAAGTTTTAACCACTCGCCACTAAGTGAATGAAGTAGCAAAATTCCTTGTACTAATTGGTTCTGGAATATGATATGGATGTGATGCTTTGTAAAGATGTTCCCGATCTTTGGAGCTGAAAGCGAACGATCTCACCAGCACATGGCTTTAGGAGTTAAAACGAGAAAGTTTGTAAACAATTGAACAGCTCGTACTTCGATTTTAGCTTACTTGTTTAAAGTTTTGGAAAGTTATTGTTGATGAATTGGACTAAAAAGTCACATCGCTTCAGATAACGATTTTTTAAATGAACGTTTATCTTTGTCCTAACTCTGTCCGCTTGTTTTGATTCTGAATTGAACATTTTAAGACAGGAAACACTTGTCAATTTAGGAGTTCTGCCATTTCCTGTGTTTTATACCATGTACTCTGTCTTTCTTTAGGTAGACGAAAGCTCTCCGTGTGAAACTCTCTCTGGTGTAATCTTTGCGTGGCAAAACGTCTATTTGCTGCTGGTTATTGATGTGTAGGAAATTGCGCGAGATAAAATTTTAAAGCATATTTTTTTTCTTGAAATTGTAATTTGTTATCAATGTGTTGAACACGTCATCACGTACGGGCCTCATACAGGAATTTCATCAATGGTTTTGAAAAGAAAAGACTCGCAGTGCCGTACGCGTCATATGATTCTACTTATTTACAAAAAAGTACTAAAACACCAATAAAAATAAAATTAATCAACGAATTCTTGAAAGAGAAACTTTTCTAGCCCATTTTGGAAAATGTGGAAACTTAAAAAAAGTTAGGCCAAAGTTTTTCAAGTTTCAAGTTCATTCAGACCAAGTCCGTCTAAAAAATTGACTAGAGACACCAATTGACAGTTTTGGTACATTTTGTGATAATTTATTACAAAACTTGCGGTTTCTGTTAATACAAAAACATTTTTTTGGTTTTTGAAATGACAATGCCTCTTTAAAGCGGGAGTTGATCAAGTCGTGGGCTCCTGGCGTATAATTCAATTACAGTAATTCAAGAATAAACGAGTAATCGTGGTATAAATACTATATTTGTTTAATAAATAGGCTACATAATACATTCCTGTTTAAAATAACGTACACTTCGTAAATCTATTGTTTATTTTACTGTCCTTTTCGTTTTTCCTTGTTGTTCTGTTCTGCTGTGCTTTCATCAGTAACTGATGTTTCCCCGCCGCCAAAGTCAGCCTCCTCTCCTGTTTCTTTTTCTATTTTCCTAAGTCTTTTCATCAACACCCCTTCAAGAGATTTCAAAATCTTTTTCTTCCAGGGAATATTTTCCATCTCAAATCTCTCGCGAGTCTCAATAACCTTTTTTGCCAGCTGCTGTAGAGAGTTGTATTGTTTCTTCGGAGTAAGGGATGTCGGAAAACTACATTGTTTCTCTTTTATTTTTTCATTCTCCTTTACTTTTTCAGATTTCACGACAACTGGGGATAAGGTTTTATTCAAGTCTGTTCTTTTTCGAGAAGGATTTGATGATGACGTTGGTTTATGTTTAAGTGTTGCCGTTTCATCAACTGCGGGCACAATTTTGATCACTGATTTTGAAGGGGATTGTGAAATGCTGGCGTTGACATTGGATTGTTTATTAGGCTGTGAAGTCGGCGAAGTTTTACAGCGAATATTAAATTGTTGGTTTGCCTGTGTATTGGGTGAAACACGGAAGCTAGGATTGGTGAGTTGGGTTGCTTGATGTTTATTTGAAATACAGAGAGTTGCATTAGATCGCTGGTTTAGTTGTGCAGTAAGTGAATTTCTGGCCTCGGATTGTTGTTTTGTGTTTGCATTACGTGACACAAATAAACTTGGATTCATTTGTTGTTTTGCCTGTGAATTAGGTGAAGTAAGAATACTTGTATTGGATAAACGGTTTTGCTGTGCACAAAGCATTTTACTAGGGCTAGAATTAGCTTGTAGGTTGTCATCTGCACTCTGTGAAACAAGGAGACTTGCACTGGACTGTTGGGTCGCCTCTGTATAAGACGGAAGACGGAGATTAACATTGGTTTTCGGCTGTATAGCACGTGAAATCTTGGGGCTGGTGCTGGATGGTCTTGATTCTTCTGCAGTACTTAAATTGCTGAGGTCAACATAAGATGGTTGAATTCCCTGTGTGTTGTCTGTAATTGTAATCCGACCGTCGGATTGTTGGTTTGAGATGTTGGTGTAATATTGTTTTCCATGTGTATTGGATACAGTTCGATTTGCCTGTTCATTCATGTTAACATTGTGACTGGCATAAGATTGATGGTTTCCCTGTGCATCACTCGTGACGTTGAGGCCATCATTGGACTGACCGTTTGCCAGCATCTTACTGTAAATTCTATGATTGGCGTAAGTCTGATGTGCATTTCTTGAATTATTGAGGCCAGCATACGATTGTTTGATGTCCGGTAGTTTGTTCAGGTCAACTTTGACTTGTTTGTTCATTTGACAATTAGGTACAGTTTTTAGGCCAACATACGGCTGGGTACCTATACTTTGTGTATTGCGTGAAATGCTGAAGATAGCGGAAGGTCGGGTAGTCTGTGCTTGAAGTCCAGTATGGCGTTGCTGGTTACCTTGTGCACTGAGTGTATTTACCTGAGTGGATGGGGTAGTAGAAATGCTCCTAAAATCTTTGACTTGAATGTTTTGACTTTGACTTTGACTTTGACCTTGACTTTGAAGTAACAAAGCGCGAACTGTGTTTGGTGTACTTTTGTCTGTATGGTTAATTATCTGCTGCATATTTTGAATTGGACTTCTCCCCTTTTGTTTGCACTGCAGGCCACCTTTGTGTTCCAGAATACAGTAGCACCGCTGACCGGAAGCAGCGGCTCCACACACCTTCTTGTGCTCTTGATGGAGTTTTTGAGTGTCAGTTTGGCTCATTGGAATTTTACAACTGTTATCGTCAGTGACTTTACGCTGATTGGAACTTAGATTGGGAATGTCAATTTTTGTGGTTGGTTCTCCATCGTTGATACTTGGCATACTGTCGCTGATTAATTTTCCGCCTTTAAAACGCCACAGATAATTAGCCTTTGTTTCTTGACCACGTACAGCGTCTTTACCATGCATTTCTAATAGACTGGCTTGCTGTGATTCGACAGATTCACAGTTTACTTTGGTAGGAATATTGCTATTTAAAGCCGTGGCCAATGAAGACGGGGGAAAATTCGCTGAATGTAACACTTGTTTTGGGCTTAGTCTAGAGTTTGTTTGTGAAATGTGAAGAAGAGTAACAGATGAAATGTTTGTACCATCTATTTTCTCCTGATCTTGGACCAGAATCTTTGCCTGGTTGCGTCCAGATGCTTCATAATGATTCCTGGTAACATTTTCTCGAGTTGAACAAAACACTTTAGCTTGACCCTCCTCCTGTAACATGCGTGGATTATGTGTCATCGCGCGTTTAATTACACTGTTGCCTTGACACATATCAGCTCTCGATTTTTGTTGACCTGGAAAGTGTTCGACAGACGTGGATGTTGGGGAGATTTTATATGTTGATGAATTGGTCAGGTAATTACCACGTGTTGTGTTAGTATTTTGTTGACTGAGGTGCACGGCTGATAAAGAGGAAGAGTTGCTACGAATTGGTCCCCTTGACGAGTTTTGTGATAGAATACAAATCTTTTCTTTGATTTGTGCTGGAATGTTCTTGCTTGATGCACAGTTTTCAGTCAAAGCTCCTCCAAAACCATCATTGTGAATTTGTTGTTGAAATTGCGAGTGGGTGCGTGATGAATTAACTGACGATCGAGGAAATGCTTGGTTTAAGTTTGAAACACTTTGTGAAGAACAGTTTCTCTGACTAGTTCCAGAACAAGCCGCCTGAAATTGTTGTGAATTTGGAAAACTTTGAGAGTTACGAAAACCGCTAGGAAGGTTTCGTAGAGAATGTAAGTCGCTCTGAGTTTGTATGCAACTCGAATTTGGAACGTTTGATACCGTTTGCGTTGTGTTTGTACGAGCCTGTTTCGTTCTTTCCAACTGACTCCAGATCTCGTAGAGTTTTCGAAGCTCGTAAAAATTGACACCATCGAAGATTTGTCTCCTAGGGTCCACATTGCCTTGACAATAAGACAACCACTCTTGAAGTAAGTTCTGTTTAAGGACGCGCTTGACTTGATCCACGTTTCCTTGGAACTTTGAGAGAAGATGATACAGCACATAACGCTCAAAGGAAACTTGCGAAGCCTTGTTATTTTCATTTGCAGTGGCAGATTGACTATTTTCCTTGTAACCTAAATGACCCTGGACGGTGCTTTCATTAGTTTGCTTAGAAATTAATGTGGCCATTTGAACATCGTTCTGTTGTCCTTGCACAGGACTACCAGGTTTATTTTGCTTGGCTTTCACCTTGGAAATAAAAGCTTTGTTTCTCTCCCATTCATCTACATCTTCAGCGCTCTTTGAAATGGAATGCACTGCGACGATTTTTGGCATTGCTGTGTGATCAAACGCGTAGCCTCCACAGGAAGACTTGCAATCCCCTTCTATTTGTCTGGGTGCTGGCTCTGGTTTTACAATCGGCGATGAATTCGACAAACGTTCAACTTTTTTTGCCTTCGTTTGCTCAGAACCGTGACCACGAAGTCTTGAATTATTTCTAACAGCGTTAGGCTCGTACCCCTCTTTTGAAAAAGCATAACGATCTTGCGGACGTCGGCTGCAGAGTTCCCGCCCATTGCTGTCAACTGCTCCCTGTTTAAGTAGTGGCGGTGGCGGACGCAACTGCTTAGATGAACTTCCGAGCGATCGAGACTTCTCAAACATTTCTTCTCGAAAATTGGTAGTGTTCTTTAAAAATGATTTCGAGTAGTTCTCGTCAGGGTCCTGTCGTGGTCGCTTTGTTTCTGGCGATGAAACACCCACGTGATTTTGCTCCAGAAATCGTTTAGGAGGACGATGAAGAAGAGGGGGTGGAGCTTCAGAATTCATTTCTTCTTGTGGCTTTTCTGTAAGGCCACTGGCGCTTTTTTGTAATGTGTTACTAGCCAACAAGATTTGCGTGAATGATGGAAGTGACCTGGGGTCACTCATGTATTGCTCTAACAAGCCTTGCAGGGTTTCGGTGCACGCCGCCCATGAATCAGTCTTGGCACCTGAGAAACAAAAGCAAAAAAAAAAAACAAAAACAAAAAAAAAAAACAATAATCTATGTATTGGCTGCATCTAAGATTAAAAAATGTATATTTATTATTATTACACATGAATAAATCCTACAATGTCAAATAGCCGAGTTTTACAACATCGGTTATAGCACGAAATATACAAATTATGGACCCTAAAGGACAAATGTATAGTTAATAGATTATAGGCTATATAATATCTAAAGTTATGTGATAATTATTATTGTAACCATCAAAAGAGATATAAGCTATACAGCATCTAAAGCTATACATTGATTTGATCGAGGAATGTTAATTCATAAATCCATGAAGCGAGACGGCTTTGTTATATATGTATATAAGAGTGATTTCAGTTAACCCGTGAAACACTATCTAACAATTAGTGTGTGATAGTCCAAATTAAACAAAAGAAAACAATGGAATTACAGTATAATAGTACGTGCTATTCTAGTAACTATTTCACGGGTTAACTGTAATCACTCTAGTTGAATTGCAGAACTGTTATCAGAGTGCTCGATAGAAAAAAAAACTAGAGCATAAATATTTGAAGACGGTCTGATCAACTGAAGATTTGACTTGGCATATTTATTACTATATAGTTTCGTACCGCACAACTTGTACGGCACTCATCAGATAAATAGCCAAATGTATTATACAAATATACATGTATGCCAGCTTTACGTTGTAATTTACATTAATTTGGCTATTTATCTGATGAGTGCCGTACAAGTTGTGCGGTACGAAACTATGTAGTAATAAATATGCCAAGTCAAATCTTCAGTTGATAAGACTGTCTTCAAATACGCCTAGATAAGGTGGTGTAGTTGAATTTCTTTTTTACTCTGTCTTCGTAAGAGCTGGAGATAATACCGAATAAACATTCATCGTCAGTCTTGATACCGAATTTAAATAGTTAAGTACTACTACGATTGTATCTTTTCTAAAATGTGACGTAATTGCCTACTTAAAAAGTGATTGCTGACTTGAGAAAGGATACTAATATTCTTTAACTGTTAATTGATTTCTTTTTTTAAAAAAAGGTGAGGGCAACTTCTGAAAACGTTTCGGGACACCCTTGCATCTTGACTACACAAATCCGCCTCCCCCTTACAATGTTAATTTTTCTTGATTTTCTCGTTCGAATGTAGTTTCCTTTTGAACAACATTGTTTTTGAGGGAGAGGTGGTCATTTTGTAATAAACACTGTCAATAGATTGTATTAAACATGGTGAAAACGTGAAACTGGTGGCAATCCGAATGACTTCAATCTGCAATTGTAGATTTGGTCACTTGCAGATCGATTGCTGCCTTTAATTATGTTTAATATGTCTTTTTCGCAACTGAAGGAAAATGCGACAGATGAAAGCAACAACAACAACAACGACCAAGAATCATTCCTGCCCCAGTGGTTTGGTGTTCTTTGTCATAAAAGAATTGTCTCGGCACGCACAATTAATATGTTTTGTAAAATATAAACTTTTGAACTTCTTAAACTACTTATAAACGTTGGAAAGCTTGTAGGGATCGTTGGTTTTCATGTCAGGACACTTACATTCATTTCCAATCTTCATATGATCACCAGCCTCCCTGTGGACGCCCCGTAAGGATTGGACACCTGTTTGTCCTTTCAATAGATAGCTGGTACCTAGCATCTCTTTAGCTTCTCTTGAGAAGTTCAGAAAGTCAGAGAATGAGCTGTAATTCATTCTCTCAATTATTGTATTGGGACTTGCAATGGTGCTGTTGTAAAAGAAACAAAATAGCTTGAACAAGCTACATTATAAATAATAAGATGGTACAAATTCGGATTTTGGCAGCCCCAGGCTAATGATTATGTATAATAACTTAATATCTCGTAACGTTGTACGATGAAGAAAAGTTTTTCTAACAACAATAAAACTTTCTTAAGTACCATTAAGTCTCATTTCATAATCATTTCATCACGTGACCAAACCCCAAACAATAGCTTTGGTTCATTTTTACATCCTTTGTTTCATTTGTTCCGAACAAAAGATATATTTAAAGATATATTTAATATAAAACTTCTGCAGTAAATATAAAACATGCCATTAAAATCGTTCGTCATATGTTCGCGTTAGTTTCTAACTCTGATTACGCAATGATCTTTAAAAGAAATGAAATCATATTGATTTCAAGCTGAACCATGTTTTAACGCTGCTTTATTTCTGGCAACAGGTGGTGCAGGTCACGTTAAAATTATAAAAAGATACATTCATACCTCGGTGAACATGTAAACCAGTTGAAAATTGCCGAATGACTCAACAAAGTAAGAACAGTTTTAATGATTTGAAAATGCCAGCTTTGAATTCGTCTGAGCTTAATTTTTAGCTTAAATGAACCCTTTGAAAAGCAACAGCCAAAAATTAAAATCGAAAAACAAATAAACATTGAAACGCAATTAACAATACCCTGTGAAGCATTACTTAGCGGCTTGCATTTGAACGGTCACTTTATGCACGGAATGAAACGTTTACACATGAACTACCTTATACAGCTTAATAAGCAACACCACACTACATTGCTGTACTAGCTTTCGATTGGATGGTGTGTCACGCTTTAGGATCTCATTTACTTAACTGAACAAACAGTACCCAGGTAACTACTTCTCAATAACCTCATTTCAAAAGACATATTAAATAATTTTTTCACAGAATAAATTATAATAGAATAAACATTATCACACTACTGCATGAACCAAGGCTGTAACGTATGGTTGACGTGCCGTAAAAGCAGGTGAGTAACCTAAAGCGCTGTTGAATAATAAACGAAACTCTGTTGAACTTGACTCAAATTTCACTAACTCTGACAAAGGAAACTGCGACTTCGTGTTTGGCTCTTTCAAAGTCAAGACTGTCCAAGTTCACACTTCGAAAATTTATAATTATTGCGCTAAACACTACACATAAAGGAAGAGGGTCACAGTTGATATATCGTGTTTACAAGATTATGGTCAGAAGCTCGCTTTATTATTATCTTAAAATAGGAAGACAAAATCGCCAGCAGTGATAGCAATTTTGATTTCTTGACTGCCTATCACGAAACCAAATTGCATGAACTATAATCCACTTCCATTCTTGCAATACTGCACTTTATCTCCAAACAACTGCTTCAGTTCTAGTTTGCTCTATAGAATCTTTTTATTCAATCGGAGTGACTTTGATTCAATTAAGGTGTATATTTTTTTAGCATTTGGCGAGATAATATGGAAATAAGGCTAGCGAATTTTTTTTTTATTTCGGCGGGCCAGAGTGTCCTTTTAAGAAAGAACTACTGAAAAGCTTTCATTTTAATCACTGACACACTGGGATTTTATTCAGACCCGTTAAGCCACATTAAATGACGTATTGTTTTAATCTGAGTCAAAGGCCAGCTTAGAAAAGCAAAGTTGTATGTGAAGTATCGACAGGTTTTAAATTTTGCTTTAACTAACTGATTATCATTGCGTTGGTTTCAGTATCATTCCTAATAAAGAAAAGCTTTGACAAGTCCACTGTTTGTAAAGAATCACTATTGTGTTCGTACGTAACTTAAGAATTTGGTTTTTAGTCTGTTGTCATAATAATAAAATTCCGTTGCTTTGACATTTCAATATTTTATCTTTGGTCCTAAAATATAAGTCGCTTACCTTTACAAATTATTGCCCACGGCAGCTTTGATCAATTGGTCATAATTTAGCAAACATTAGTTGGTGTCGGAGGAAGACAAGACAATATTTGTTGAAATTGCCCTTTCAGTTAATAAACACCTCTATGGGATACCGCACTTATTCCAAGCCCGGACTAACACAAAATCTGCTCGCTTTCATGAAGTTGAGCAGTTCAACAATAGTACCTTTGGAAAACAATTGGAAACGTTATGAGGTTTTTTAACCAGTCCATGACGTAATCGTATGTGAGCACGTGAACCACTGGTATAAGCAAATCAGAATTGCACACGAGAAAACAATGCACTGTGTTGAGGCTGTGTGAGCTCACGCCACGTGTGCCAACAACCTGCCAATTATGTCATTTTACAAACTCAAAAATGGAGGCCGATTGGTTGAGTGCAGCAACCATAAAATGACCTGCTACATGTGTCGCAGAACGCGGATGGCCTTCATAAAACACTGGTACGATGCGTGCGAAGAAAGAAATGTATATACATGTTGATTTTTCGTGATCACTTCTACGTTCTCTGTGTTATTGCAATTAAAATTCGAATAAACTTTGAAGTAAAATAAACAAGCGATATGTAATATTTCATTTTAAGTTAAAACGAATTTGTTAACCTTGGCCGTCTGGAGAATAGTAAATATATTTATGCTCTTTGATTCTTAAGTCCGGTTAATAATTTTTCTTTCACTTCTTAAAATCAAAATATCAAGTGATGGAATATACAATGCTTAAACGTTTCTTTCCATCTGCTTTTTTCCCCAAACCAAAGATATTTAGTTTATACACCAAACTGTCATTTTGTTATAAATATTTTTAGTTTCGCCATGACATCTTTGGGAACTTTTAAACTCGGTTCAAGTTCCCATATAAGCAATTAATATTGACAACTGGCCGATATAACATAGTCAGTTTCTTTGTTCAGCCTTTTTTAAAGTTAAAAAAATAATAATAAAATTATACTATAGGGAATAGGGGTTACAGTCTGAAAGTTGAACGAACTGTAAATTTACGGGCTGACTAAAGCTCATAAATTATATATACACCACCGGTTCATGATTGGCGGGTGCAGAGAGCAAACAAAATTCAAGAACCGGCTATTGTTTAGTCACCAGGTTATAAAATTTCTAATATTACATGTTTGGTGTGGTTGTTTTGACACATTTTTCAATGCAATCACTGATTTATTTAGGTAGAAATCCATCACATATAAATTTCATGTTTTTAGCGATCGCCTTCATAGGTGTTATGGAGTGGCCTGCCGGTGATCCCCATATCCTCTTATCTGCAAACGAGGATACCCGCATATACCTATATTAACCTCGATTGAACCCCAGGAATTAAGTAATAACTCAATTATTGCTGTTCTAACTTTCGACTCTGTAGATGAAGTTCTACATTAAGACACTCAAATAAAAACGTACAGAGCAGTACTTAATTGTGGTGGTGTTTTTTTTTTCTTAAAATGTTTTGCTTTTTGTTTTAAGTTCGAACTTGTCATTGTTGATAGCCAAAGGGCTTTACAAGTCTAATGTTTGTGTGTCATGTGCCTGCCAAAATGTTACCAAGAAAATCGGGTTCACTGATCATGGTTCATCGAATATCTTTTACCACCTGGTCGTTGCCAGGATCTTTATTTACTCCGACACCAGTCACGGAGTGAAGAAAGAGCCTGGGAACAAATATTGAAATAATTATTAAAATAAGTTTGTTGAACTTAATTTAAATGGAGCATTCTTTATTTTTAAATGAAAGAGAAATATCGGCTTACACTGAGTTCATAGTGGCTATCTTACTCATCAGGCCGAAGCGTACGTTTGGAAGTTTCCGTAGAATTAAATAAGATACTAAGATCTCTTTATACCTTAATTTTCGTAGGTTAGCTCCCATCGCATACTTACCAGTTATTCTGGCATTTTGCTAAAATATATTTATACGCTTTAGCGAATATGGCCAACTTAAAAGAGAAAAAAAATAATGTAGACAGCGTACACTCAGCAAGACACTAGAAGTTCTGGGCGGTACACAGGCATCGTTCCTATTTGTTTAAAACTACCAAAGGCTGTTGCGCCTCGCTACAGGAGGATGCAATTATGATTTCTCAAGCCGCTTATGTTTCTCTTCGCTTGTGTGTTATTTTTTAATATGTTGGTGGCTGAGTGTATGAAATGTTTTAGATCCAGAGGGACGGCTGTAGTCACAACTTGGACATATATATCTCTACTCAGGCGTGTGCGATTAGGAACTTGAACCTGCTGAAACGTGCTCTTGGGCAAACTGAATGGCAAATGAAGACATTTTACTTCTCTTCTCTTGTCTATAAAACTTTAAAAGTTGTCTATAAAACCCATTTGTCTTCAACAGCTGGTGATGGACCAAGAGAGACAGAGAAATTTCCGTTTCGATGGCTCATCTCTCCTCTCGCCTCCTCAGGCGTACAGGTGGGTACTGGTGATGTTTTTAGGAAAAGATGCACGCAAACATGCTCTGAGGCAACCTGTGATTACTAATAAGTGTAAGGGACATGCCATTTTATTTTAACTTTTTGCAGTACCTTTCTCCATCCACAGCTAGGGTTATACTTAACCACCAGCGAATTGATCAGTTAATCTCACCAAATTGTCTTTGGGCAACATGTGATGGACTAGGTAAATTCGCGGGTAGGACGTTCCACTTTCATACAACGCAACCACCTCACTTTCTAGTACAGGAGACAATGATTACTCGTGAAACGAGAATTAATTATCAGTCCTTTATACTTCAGTTGTAAACTGCGATTTCTATTCTCCACTCTTCGTTATTAACTTTCTCGTCTTTTTGGTCCTAGAGAATCGAAACAACTTGTGGCAAGACTGAACTGGACTATGAATTGACATTCTTTTAAAAACACTCATTAATGTGTATCAATGAATAGCTGCTGTGACGGAGGGGGTGATCAAACATATTCTAAAAGTAACTTACCGAGGGTCACTTTATTAGCACACAAATGCTGTTTCTAACGTCAAATTCATAGCCATTGCACCAAACGGTCATTGTCGGTTGCTTCTTAAATAATTCAGTCTTCTTTTAGCGCATCGAGTTATTCATTTAACTAAATAGTCAGTTCTTATATCTTTGTACTCTAAATATACTGATACGTTCATGGCACGTATTTAAGTTTCCCGAGATGGCGACTCCTCGTTAAGAGACAGTCATGCGAGGGACCGGAAACACGTGCTATGATCTGTATCAGATCGAGTACAAAGTGAAAGGAATTGACGTTTTTACTTTTATACACACAGGACGAAATAACGACTTTAAGTGCAAGTAAAGGTTCATTAAAGAAAACTTAAAGAACAATTTCGACTATCTTTAAGTGCACCGTAAATTACTTAAATAAGCCTTTACTTGACAACACTTAAAGCTAGTAATGAACAATTTAAGTTGCCTTTAAGGGTCTTTAAGTTGTTGAAAAGTTGAATTAAAGATAACGTAAAGGTTCTTAAACACATATTAAAGATACTTACTTACTTTAATACAGTTAAGAGTATTTACGTCTCAACTTAAAGATTTTCGATACCTTTAAGTAAAATTTAATTTTCTCTTAAAGATTAGTAAATTCATTATTTCGTCCTGTGACAATATACCAAAGAATGAGAATGCAATGGTGCGAAGTTACAGAACCGTATTTCTTTTCTTATTCATTTTCAAAATACATATACTTTATTACTTTACATAGACTTTATTTCTGCTCGAATTTACAGAGGAGCTTTATAAAGGTGGTGAAATCTTCGAGAGAAAGAAATGAATAAAAGAAAGAAAAACAAATACCGATAACTTTATGTATACAGGGCGGTTCCTCAGCACTAAGGCTGACATCCACGGAGTCCCTGTATCTACTTTTAAAATTTATGACATCCAATGTTTATTTTATATCTCGACAGATATTTACAGCAATATGGCCTACAATATCTCATTTTAAAGTGTATAAAATGGGCTTCTCAGAAAAAAATAAGTCTCCTCACAGAAACCCAGCAATTTTCTGAAAAAAAATCTTAATTCACATAAATTAGCATACAAATTTCATTACAGATGAGGAAAAAATACATTTTGTTCTAAGGGGTATATAATTGTACAGAGAGTTAAAAAAGAAATTGATCCCTCTCATGTCAGCAACATTTCCTGAAAATTTGGCTGAAAAAGAACAAAACTGAAATTAGTTATGATTTTTCATATACATCCATGTCGATCGATAAAAATCAATAAAAAAAAAATTTTTTCGGAAAAAATATTGGGGGTGTATCTGGAAAGGGGTGAGTCTAAAACTGTTAAAAAAGTAAAGTTTGGACCTCCACCACCCCTGCCATTGATTGACAGGCCCCTAACAATAATAAATGCTATAAAGTAAAATATTTTCTTTGCTTTTTTCATTTTCTTATTTTTTTTTTATGATTTTTAATTTTTTAATTTTTTTTGGTAATATCTCGAGAATAATACAACATCTAAGAAACTTGAAATAGTAGCAATAATATACTATGAATTTAGCTATGATACTCCCTGGTATGAAACTCTCCGAAGCAGTCCAACTCGTTCCCCACGTGCATGAACTTCTGGCACTGCGGAGCTCTGCAAAAAGATGCAACTCTTGTTTGACCCCTGCCATGCTTAGCACACACCACACATTGTCTCCTCAAATTAGAAAAAACTGGGACATGAACAGTCTCAAACTCCCCTGGAGGGGGTGGAGGAGGAGGAGGTGGTTTCACTTGGGCAGACAATCGTGGTGAGTCATATTCCGGGAGATTACAGAGTTGTCTAACAAGCTCTGCCCGGAAATTACCTAAAGAATAGTTAGATGGTCTGTGAAGAGCTTCATTGTCAGGGAATTTAGCCCGGTGTTCTTTGAAAAGAATATAAGCATTTACCACACCTATATCTATGAGATGGAAAAACACGGTTTTCCACCACCTCATGCACTTACGTAAAACATTATGTGTAGCTAAAATTTGATCGGATCGGTCAACCGCATTCATAAACTGATTGTAATTGTGGATAGCTTTGGGTTGTGGTACCACTTTACTGCTCCACACACCACCAGTCTTAGTTTTACGGCGGACCTGTTCACGATCATTTGCATTATCTATAGTAGTGAGTACCGAAACTACTTTATTGTCTACCCACTGCAAGGCTAGACAGAGGGCATCCCTTTCCCAGCGCATGCTTCCTCTTTCTTTCCCCTTGGCCCATTGCTTGCCATTTTTGAGATCAGCTGGAAAATCTCTCCTGGTCTCCATGATGGTACCAGTAGCAAGAATTCCCTGGGCAAACAAATCTTTGAATAGAGTTACAGAAGTATAAAAATTATCTAAAAATAGGTGGTAACCCTGTCTCCGATATGGATGCATAAGTTTCATTACGACATCATATCCAAGCCCATTTGCACTGACATTCTGCCCTGCGGCTTTACCAATGTAGATATTGAAGTCTACAGTGTAGCCATTGGAGCTGTCTGCTAATACCCAGAGTTTGATTCCCCATTTGTTAGGCTTATCTTTGATATACTGGCGAATGCCAGATCTATGCCTAGACTTTACTATTCTTTCGTCTATAGCTACTTGTTGTCTAGGTTGATATAACACTGAACATCTAGTTTTAAAATAGGCAACAAACGTTTCGACTTTACGTAACTTATCCCCCTCATTCTCCGTGGCAGGATCGACAACATGCAATAGGACCATAAGGGCTTTGAATCTGGCTCTGGACATGATTGCTCGTGCCCAGAGACCATGGTAGAGGGACTTGACACTCCAATAATTATCAACATCCCCAACCACCTTGACAAGGCCGAAATATATGAGAAGGGCAATAAGCCGCTTGATCTCATCGGCTGTAACCTCTTGCCAGCTCCCATCGGGTTTAGTATAGGACCCATGACTACCCTGGAAAATGTGCTCCTGTGCATAACTATTTGTGTGAGAAAGAATGCTATCCATCATGTCCATAGTAAAAAATAATTGAAAGAACTCAACCGCTGTAGTCATGGTATTCCTGAGGAGAGGTCGCTCAAAGTGAACACCAGCTGGTTTCGAAGGGCGAAACGGAGGGATGATATTACCATGATCAGGGTCATCATAGGACTTGGAGGGTACTGCATTGGGGTCAACACGGGCACGACCAGCTGGAACACGGCGACCTCTACCAGGAGGAATGCCACGACCACGACCACGACCACGTCCACGACCACGACCACGACCACGACCACGACCACGACCACGACCACGACCACGACCACGACCACGACCACGACCACGACCACGACCACGACCACGACCACGACCACGACCACGACCACGACCACGACCACGACCACGACCACGACCACGACCACGACCACGACCGCGACCGCCACGAACAGGAGGGACAGGAGGACCAGCAGGAACACCACGAGGACCAGGCAACAGCAGGACCATAGAACTGATGAGGGGGGTGCGGACCTATGCAAACAAAATTCTATTTAGAAATTCCACAGATAATCTCCTTATGCTGATATAAAGCCAAAAATAAATACGGTACACAAACATAGTTTTGCTTCCTTTCAAAATATGTACTCACCAGGAACAGCTTCAGAACCGGCCGGAGCAGCAGAACCGGCAGCAGCAGGAACAGAGGGGCCAGCAACTACACAAACAAACATGTCATAATTGAATAATACAGTAATTACAATACAATACAATACTGACAATACAATAAAATACAATACAATGCAATTGTATCGCTCCAAACATAAATATCCTCAAATCCTATACAAGTGAAAGTTATTCTTTATAAATGCATTCGAAAATTATATTAGTTATGCTAAATTTGTGCCGATTGAAACTATTTTACCCACCAGGAGCCGCATCTGTTGAAGCGCTGGCCTCCTCCAGTTGCTCTTCGTTTTCAACTTCTTCTTCTTCAATTTCAACTTCTCCTTCGCTAAAATAAAATCAAAACAACAATTTTTACGTCCTGTAACTCAAAATCTGCCACATAAACAAGACAGAAGCTAATACCAAAGCAACGCATCGATCGCCACGCAATCAAAAAATGCATTTCTCCATAACAACAAAACAGCTGATCAAGTTACGCGTCATCTTGGATTTCGGATCGCATCGCTCGAAAGGATGTTTTTAGTCAAAATTATGGAGCATTTTACGCCCTTTTTACTCCCGAAAATGAATTCACGAATAAATGTCAACAAATTTCATGAAACAGGCAAGATCTGAAACGTAAAAATGGGAAACGCGAGGATATCTTCGCATTTCAAAACCATGTTCTTGATGGCGCTCCCTTTGCAAAGATTTGTATTGAACACTCACCTTGATTCCTCGCTGCTATTTTCAAGCTGCCGGTCCAAATCACTTTCCTCTCCACTATCCATGCCTTCTGGAGTTTCTTCATCGAAAATTCGGGCTAAAACTTCGTCTGGATTGATGAATTCGACCCGCGCTCTCTTAGAAGACGACGCCATGATTTCAATTCCGAAATGTAACGCGTGGTCAGGAACGAAAAATTCATTATATATGCTACATTGAAACGTCATAGCTAAAACTTGGCATGTGATTGGCTAAATGTAAGTACTCTTTGTTCTCCAAATTTGAAAACAATAGCGTAAAATGCAAGCTCCCTAGCAACAGCGTTGTCAACCGTACGGATCCGTACGGTGGTCACGCAACCAGCTGGAAATGATTTAGTACATATATAAAATCAGTAAATGGTAGTAAATGGTGGAACTCTAATTACATCAATATACCTTGGATAAAAACTAATCTAACAATAACAAAATAACTAATATATTTAAAAAAGACTAAAATATTTCTTAAACATTTAAATGGTGGAACTCTAATTACATCAATATACCCTGGGTAAAAACTAATCTAACAATAACAAAATAACTAATATATTTAAAAAAGACTAAAATATTTCTTAAACATTTAGGGTCTGCATTTCTAATTGCTACCAATGGAAATAAAATACTCGAAAGTGTCGCTATAATATATTACAGGAGTGATGATTGCGAATTAACAAAGTTGTATATTGCCTTATCAAACGGCTGAATCTCAGACTCTCGACTTTACGAAGACTACGAACAATGTTTTAAGTTTTAAATCCCGAGATCGAGGATCATGATACGCTTATCCAAAATGGTATATATAAGATTCGACAAATCTTCATGTTTCATTTTGATGTTTTCATGCCCGAAAGGGGTACCTTTTTTAGGCTGGAGGTATATGAAAGAGTAGGGATTTCACGAGTTGAAGTATATGAAAAAGTAGGGATTTCACGAAGTATAGGAAAAGGTAGTGAAAACACGAGTTGAAGTATGCAAAAAATTAGGGAAAACTGCCATTTAAGTATTATAAAAAGGGCCTTTAAAAATATATCAAACAGACGCAAGTAAAGGCTATATGAAAGGGGTACCACTTTTCAATGAAAGGTATATGAAAGGGGTAGCATCTGTCAAAAACGGCATATGAAAGGGTAAGGGTTTGGACCTCTGGGCGGAGCATCCCCGTACAAAACTTTGTTGAGTGCCCCCCCCCCCCCCCCCCCCCTGGAAAAATGGTGAATACCTCCATACGCGACCATCTCTCGTAAGCAACCACATATCCTAAGCGACCACTTTTTCAAGATAAAATTTTTCCAGTCAAATCATTGTAATCCTAGTCTCTCCCAAGTGAACACCTCTCGTGGCGACCGCGACCACTTTCAACGCTGGTGATTTGAACGTAAGCACCGAAACCGGAAATCAGCACAATGCTTTGTCGTACGACTAAGTCAGCCATTAAGGTGCCTGGTTACCAAGACTACCCTTTTAGAAAGAAAATTTTAAAAATAACTAAAACCAACTTGTCATTTTAACAAATGTTTATTATGCAGGAGTAACTTTAAACTACAAAAGAGCTAGAAAAAAGGTATATAGAAATAGAGACTCTTTGAATTTGATAAAATTCCTGAGATATGTAACGCCAGTAGAGAAGATGCCGGCCATAGTTTGTTGTTTTGTTTGGATATTAAGCGGTAGATTAGAATTTGTGTTCAGGCATTAAACAATCGGACATTTGGATAAGAAAAAGATCAGGATTCGTACAAAGTAAGATATTCTAGATGAGGGTACTGAAACTTAGTTATCAGTTTAAGGTATTTGCTCAGACATTTGCGTAACTTAACATTTCACAGCAAAAGTTAAAAAACTGATAGGGTATTTTTCAGTTGATCAATTCTCAGTATCTGTTAATTCCAGGTACCTGTAGCTGACTGAAATGCGAGAAACTAAGTATTCCTTTCACTCGGTCGAATTCTATTTCACCATTTTCCACTCTCAAGACGACAGCTGAGCCTGCCTTTGAGGAGAGAGCAAGCAGGTTTTCGATCACGCTTTCTTTACTTACCAGTGGTGAGAACTTTGCAATGTTTTACCACTGATACATTGGAGGACTTGGCCGTGAAATGAAACTTGCTCACATTCTCCTAAATTATGAAAAATGAAAAAAAAAAAAAAAAATCCCAGACAACGATAGTGCGAGAAACGTCCTAGCTAGTTATTATAAAAATAAACTGATTAGATGGAATTTCGCTGCATGGTGACCAATTTGTTGAACTATATCCGTGTCGCACCACTAGCTTCGTTTCTCTTTCAGCAAATAGAAAACCATCTTAGAGACATGCACCACCAGTAGCTACCAGTCATATGTCAATCACTGGCCTTTACATTCTGAGCTTGGAAATGTTGAATGTTTTGGGGTTGGAATTTAAATTCAATTGTTTGTTTGTTCACGCTCGACCCAATACAGGGAGTAATTAATCCGTTTTTTTTCCTGTAAATTTGTGATGAATAATACTACGTACTACGGGGAGCAGGGTTAAAGAAATTATGAGTGGCCCAGGTTCGAGTCCTGAAATAAACGTCACGTGGTTAATTGTATATGTTGTGGTTTAATTTTTGTTTTGGTTTGAAAATTCAAACCAGTTTAATTTTTATTTTCCTTTGTCTCAGATTCATTATCATAATCTAAGACAAAGGAAAACAAAAATCAAACTGGTTTGAAAATTTTTAAACCAAAGAAAAAATTGAATCATAACATATATATTTTTAATATCAGGGCTTCTCGTCCTTCCTCGTAGGGTTTTTCTCCAACATGTTTTAATATTTCAATATTTGTTCCCAGGCTCTTTTTTCACTCCGTCACCGGTGTTGGGGTAAATAAAGACCCTGGAAATGACCAGGTGGTAAGCAGTGAACCCGTTTTCTTGGTAACATATCTGCAGGTACATGAAATTTTATCGCACAAACATTAGACTTATAAAGCTCTTTGGCTACCAAGAGTGACAAGTTCGAACTTTATATTAAGAAAGAAATCCGTGACAATTTTAAGAAACAAACAACATCACGTTAAAATACTGCGATTTACCCTTTATTCGAGCGTCACAATGTAGAACTACATCTACAGACTCGAACGTTAGAACAACAACACTAATTGGATTAATTACTCATTTCTGGGGTGAAATTGAGGTTCATATAGGTATGCGGAGTATCTTTGTTTGCAGATGGAGGATATGGGATTCTCTGGTAGGGCCTTTTCTCTGGTCCTAATTAAGTCATCGACTAAGATCATTACCTTCTTTCCATAGCTGTAGAAATGCATAGCTTTAAGGGAGCAGACATTGCCAACCAAGTCAGCAAAACTTCAAGCAAGGACTTTAAAATTAATAAGGTTTTTTTCCTAACAAACATAGGTTAAATATTACCAAGATAAAATGATCTATGAGAACAGAACCCCGTGCCCCATGATAATTATTTTTAAACTAATATTAGCTTGAGCCCATGATATGAAGATTATTTGCATTCCCGCTCCCATGACCGCACGGTCCCATGACCGCACGGTCTCTTTTCCACAGAGAGCAGATATCATATAGCTCTCATCATTGCTCGAGGCATTTTGTTTGTACAGACAAGGGAAATCGCATGTTGTGCGAGATGCTGTAAAAATAAACATTCAAACTGACCAATCAGGTGTCGGCTTTAAAATAACCGCGCCACCCAACGCAGTATAACACCGAACTAATAACAGATTAAAAATACTTTTTATCGGAAGAGGCCCGTGTATGGGGATCTGTTTTCTTAGATTATTTTCTCATGATATTACTTTACAGTCTCCCCAATTAGTAGGGTACCTGTGCTCGGCTATGACCTTCATTTTTGTATGGATTACAGCCTTTAACTGAGTGCAACACTAACAGCTTATACCACGATAAGAGAAATGGGCAATGTTTAGACAATGATCGTGAAAGGAAATTCGCAGCAATGTAAAGAAAACCACTCGATACAAACACATAGACTGCGAATACTGCCGCCTGTCGTCGCTCCCGGTCGCTAGGGGCGTTCGCGAGGCGGCTGTATTCGCAAGCTATACAAACACAATGCACTACGTCTAGTTTCATTGCCCTTCAAACACTAAAAATAATAGAAAAGCAGCTTAGAGACCACCAGCCATGTGTCATTAATCACTCGCTTTTAATTATACTCTGCGCGTTAAGGAGATTGGATTGTTCTGGATAGGACTTTACTCTGCTCACAATGGAGTGATCACCCGTCCTGGATATCTTGCTTTTTCCTATTTTGTCGCCTATGGACTAGTAGTGATAAGTGGTGAAACTCAGTGATTCGTGGCCGGCAGTAGAGATTTCGCCATGGTTAAAACGCCACCAGTGTGGAAAGGGTTTGATTCACGGCTTTGGCGTTTATTTTTCACTGGTTTCCGTCTTTGCTGCGAGAATGTTTCTTCGAGGAAGTGTCTGGTTTTCCTCCCTCAGCAAAAAAACTAACATTACTACATTTCAATGAGATTTGAAAACATTGACATGATGACAATAGCCACTGTGTGTTTTTGCACTACTTCTTTAAATTTTAATATAACGTGTTGTATCACGCCCCTGACGTAACACGGTATTCATTAAAGTGCATAATGTTACGCTTCAAAATCAAATCCATCTTTATAGTTGGTTACATAACTATGCCATGAAATAATTTAAATTATATACATGTAGGTCATACTATATACCTCCTAGACTGTATCAGGGTCCCTTCATCAGTACAGTTATGTAACTCCTTACATCCTCTCAAAATTAACTGCTTTCGAACGTGCTCTCTTTTCTCACTCACTTATGAGGCAACTAATCCCCTCATAAAGCACCCGAGAATCGGTTGTAGTCACGACTTGGACTTTTCCTACACGGGTGTGCGATTAGGGACTGGTAACCTGTTAAGATATGCTAAGGGGTAAACAGCGTAGACATAACATGATTTTATGTGTTTAAAGGCAAATATTTTACTTTCGAAACATCTTTCTCTTTTCTTTTCTCCATTTAAACTTGCTCCATTTAAACTAGCCCTGCTAAATTGGATGCCCCTGGATAAATAAATAAATAAATAAATTTCTGTACTCAGTTCTATAATATAAATGGGTACCGGTGATGGTCCGTTGGTGAATACCTGAAAACTGAGCATTGTAATGGAATAACCTGCGATGGACCAAGAGCGGCAGAATGGGGTACAGACGAACCTCTCCTTACAGACACCTCTATTGTACAGTGACTTCTAGCTAATAAGTACTTTATGTACATTTATGTTGGTCCCAGCGAGTACAAAACCCACGTAGTCTCTACCTCTATAATATGTAGACCAATGGACACTCGTGCAGCTCTGTCCCTTTGGTATCACTGGTGTCACTTCTGGTGGCGCCTCGAGCCATCCAGGCGTGCAGATGGGCACCGGTGATTATTTATCAGGAAAAAAATGTGCAAAAATGTTCTTGGGTAACCTAAGATTACTTAGTTTTCATGTCCACAATTAGCAGAAATGGCAAATCTTCTTGACACAATAAATATAGTTATTAATAATGTTTATAAGACACTCCTATATATTTTACAATCCTTCACTCCTCTGGGAGTATAACAAATAGTCACCATGCATATAATTGATTGCGCGCCTTATCGGACAAATATTAATCGAGACAAAATGCGATAGACAAAGGCAATAGTTTTCATTCCATACAAATTGGAGATCGACGTATTGGTAATTTAATTCAGCCGCGTGTTGCCATATTTGTAGTTGTCAAATGTCAAATGACTGTTAAATTAGTGGGTTCGTACAATGCAAGTTGTTATGCATGGGGATGCTGAAATCTCTATTATTATACATTGGTGTCACTAGCTCGATTTTGATTGGCTATTAGCGCGCGCATTTCCTTGAGCATTTTATAATTGTAAATAAGGAATCAGAGAATTAACTCTGTGTGTAAATTATAGTGCTAAGATCAACCCATAAAATTTCCTATACTGAGCGTTAGCCTTAGTAAGGAAATGAGGGACCACACGAGGGAAAGAAAAAATCTTTGACCTCGGTGGGATTCGAACCCACGACCACTGGATTAGATCTTCCGTCGCTCTACCGCTTGAGCCACGAGGCCGTATGGGAAAAGATCGTGGGTAATAAGGTGGTAATTCGTGGCAATGAGAATGTGAAGGGTACAAATAAATGTTGAGCCATGTAGCAATGGTGATACAAACAAGGAATCAGATAATTAACTCCGTGTGTAAATTATATATAGTGCTATATCAACTCATAAATTTCCTTATACTGAGCGTTAGCCCTAGTAAAGGAAATGAGCTGGACCACACGAGGGAAAGAAAAAAAATCCTTGACCTCGGTTGGATTGGAACCTACGACCCCCGGATTAGACCGGATTAGATCTTCCGTCGCTCTACCGCTTGAGCCACGAGGCCGTACGGGAGCAGATCGTGGGTAATAAGGTGGTAATTCGTGGCAATGAGAATGTGAAGGGTACAAATAAATGTTGAGCCACGTAGCACTGGTGATACAAACTATGGAATCAGACAATTAACTCTGTGTGTAAATTATAGTGCTAAGGTCAACCCATAAATTTCCTTATACTGAGCGTTAGCCTTAGTAAGGAAATGAGGGACCACACGAGGGAAAGAAAAAATCTTTGACCTCGGTGGGATTCGAACCCACGACCTCCGGATTAGATCTTCCGTCGCACTACCGCTTAAGCCACGAGGCCGTACGGGAGTAAATCGTGGGTAATAAGGTGGTAATTCGTGGCTACAAGAATGTGAATGATACAAATAAATGTTGAGACACGTAGCAATGGTGATACAAACAAGGAATCAGAGAATTAACTATATGTGTAAATTATAGTGCTAACGTCAACCCATAAATTTCCGAGATCAAAGATTTTTTCTTTCCCTCGTGTGGTCCCTCATTTCCGTACTAAGAATAACGCTCAGTATAGGGAAATTTATGGGTTGACCTTAGCACTACAATTTACACACAGAGTTAATTATCTGCTTCCATAGTTTGTATCACCAGTGCTACGTGGCTCAACATTTATTTGTACCCTTCACATTCTCATTGCCATGAATTACCACCTTATTACCCACGATCTACTCCCATACTGCCTCGTGGCTCAAGCGGTAGAGCGGCGGAAGATCTAATCCGAAGGTCGTGGGTTCGAATCCCACCGAAGTCAAAGATTTTTTTCTTTCCCTTGTGTGGTCCCTCATTTCCTTACCAAGGCTAACGCTCAGTATAAGGAAATTTATGGGTTGACCTTAGCACTATAATTTACACACAGAATTAATTGTCTGATTCCATAGTTTGTATCACCAGTGCTACGTGGCTCAACATTTATTTGTACCCTTCACATTCTCATTGCCACGAATTACCACCTTATTACCCACGATCTGCTCCCGTACGGCCTCGTGGCTCAAGCGGTAGAGCGACGGAAGATCTAATCCGGTCTAATCCGGGGGTCGTAGGTTCCAATCCAACCGAGGTCAAGGATTTTTTTCTTTCCCTCGTGTGGTCCAGCTCATTTCCTTTACTAGGGCTAACGCTCAGTATAAGGAAATTTATGAGTTGATATAGCACTATATATAATTTACACACGGAGTTAATTATCTGATTCCTTGTTTGTATCACCATTGCTACATGGCTCAACATTTATTTGTACCCTTCACATTCTCATTGCCACGAATTACCACCTTATTACCCACGATCTTCTCCCATACGGCCTCGTGGCTCAAGCGGTAGAGCGACGGAAGATCTAATCCAGTGGTCGTGGGTTCGAATCCCACCGAGGTCAAATATTTTTTTCTTTCCCTTGTGTGGTCCCTCATTTCCTTACTGGGGCTAAGTCGCTCAGTATAGGGAAAATTATGGGTTGACTTTGGCACTATACTTTACACACAGAGTTAATTCTCCTATTCCTTGTTTGTATCACCAGTGCTACGTGGCTCAACATTTAATAGTTTGGAAAGGGTAAATTGATTAATTGATTGGTTGATGGATTGATGGATTGATTTATTGATTGACACTGCTTTGGGAAGCTAGCAACTTGGAAATTGAGGTTTCGAATATAACCAATGTATGGGTTTGAATTATCTCAATGTGTACAAAAAAAAAAAAAATCTCAATGTGTACATTGCTAAAACCGTTTGTTTCGTTTAAGGGTTTTGTTTTCTCCTAGTTCAAACACCAGCTTCAAGTGGCGTATAAAATTTCCCGGGTACCTGTAGAGCTAAAATAGAATGTGAAGGATTACTCCAATTTCTAATGTGCCATTCACTATTGTTAGAAACGATTAAAAATAATATGAATGAATTGGATTTCACAATAGCAAAAAGAAAATTGTGAATAGAGGGAAAACAGTTTTTATCTCAGAAGGGGGAATGCAGGTTTCTTTCTTCACAATTCTTATCAGTGATGTAACATTTGCAATGTTTTAAACACACATATCTTAGGACGCAGCCAATTGGTATAAAAGCTACTTTTTATTTCTCCCGAGACAACGAAAAGGAAAGGAAAATAAAATAAAACAACATTGACCGCAAATCGTGCAATTCATAGTTATTGTAAAAAGAAAAAAAAACCAATAGAATCACACTGCACGTGAACCAGTTCGTTAGACAATAAGCCAGTTTAAAGACATGCACTATCAGTCATGTGTCAACCACTCGCTGTTATGCTTAAAAGTGGGATTTTTCTGGTTTGGATAATAAACAATAAACCACTTACATTCATATCTTAATTCGAATTCGTCCTTCCTGATATTGTTTGCCTATAAGGTTGTGATTAGTAAAGAAATCCGTAGGAGAGGCAGACAAGACGGGTTTGAATCTCGGAAACGACGTCGCAAGAAGGTCGAGTTTGTTTTAGGTTCAGTCTTTTTCGTTGCCCAATTACTTCGTTTTCACACCTTCTACCTAAAATACAATATCCTTAGAAAATGGTCACACCCACTCAGCCAATCAGTGCCGAGTATTTGTGTGCTCTATATCCCATAAACTGTCTTAAATTATGTAAAGAGGCGGGGGCTTTGAAAGCCAGGGAAATTGTGGGGTAAAATAACTACTCATTAGTAGGCTCTATATAGAACATACTAATGAATTATTTTGTTTTCCTTTGTTTAAAAGCCTAATTAGTATGCTCTATATAGAGCATACTAATGAGAAAATAGAGCATACTAATGAGTATATAGAGCATACTAATGAATTACAGGCTGCTAATTTAAACAAAAACAACTTGCAGTTATAAAAATGACAATTTTATTTGAAGTTTTCGCTTTACATAACGTAAGCAAGAGATTAATCACCAAAATAACAAAACCAAATTCGACTTAACAGTTTTTAGGGAAAATTAAACGAAAGACTGGTCTCACCGTGCTTTGGAATTCTGTCTCTTTCTCTTTGCTCAATTTCGTTCACTGTGGTAGGCTTTTGGAAACGTGCATTTTTATCGAATTCATTCCCCAAGCACTCGGATATGTCTACGCTCTCAAAAGCAAGTAACTCATGAGTGGCAGAACGGCATCAAGTTCCTTGAGCTCTGTATACTGGCTCATATAGCCGAAGCAAATGAGCCATCAAAACAACAAAGAATAAACAAAGCTCCAAAGAAAGAAAAGCATTGTTATTCGTAAAATTCTACCAACATTACGGCGACATTCAAAACAAAATAACAACGTGATTCCCAAGTGTGAATGACACAATTAAAATACGCTCATAAATACAATCTGCATAAAATATGGTTTCTTCGCGGATGTGACCATTTTCTAAGACGGTTAGACAATGAACGCTCGTGTCCTATGGGATATAGCGCCTCTCGCATTAGATAGAAGTGCCACTCGGGCTACGCCCTCGTGGCCTTCCATCTATGCTCGAGGCACTATATCCCATAGAACACTCGCGTTCATTGTCTAACCCTTACATAGAACAGCCACTATATAGTATTCCACTGGAATGGCCCTTATTTGTCAACCAATCATAATTGTTGTGTCACGGCACTGAACATGAAACACGAAATCAGTCAGTGAAGCGTTTAATGTAATGCGTTCCACCAGCCACTGTTCTTGACAGTTGACAAATGTTTTCAGGTTTTCGCTTGGAGAATATAATACGAACGGTGTCAGATAAAAGTAAATTGAAATAGTCTTAATTTAAAAGCTGATATATCCCAGCTGATATATCATGATTTCAAAACGCAAAGAAATATGAACTAAAGAGACAACTGTAAGGTTAAAAACTCAAAATTCCACCAGAATGGCAATTTTGATTTCTTGAGCGCCTGACAAAAAATATATTTGATGAACTGTAATCTACTTCCATGCTTCTTCTCCAAACTACACAGACGTTAACGCTAGGACCACATTTTGTAGTTTAAAGAGAGCGAGAGTGTTACATAATTCTACAGCTGTGTGAAGGACAGCGTAAATCAGATGTAAAGCCGTAACAACAATTTTATCGTGTAATTTTATCACAATATTTACACGCGGCTTTATTTACATCTAAAAAAAGAATCGGGTTAAGCTCGAAGCCATCTTTAGTGTATGTAAAAGTTATTTTTTAGGCAACGATGGGATATCTGATATCCAGGACGATATTTCTCTCTTTGTTACTACTACTTATTATGAGCTAATGTTCTTATTTATTTAAGTGATTCAGTTTTGTTATTTGTTTGATTCGGTCTCCCGCATCAACGGGCGCATTTAGTAATGGAACAACAAATGTAAAATAAATATCACGTAAACTAATAGTAACCATATTGGAAGTGCTGCCCTGTTTTGAACCTAGATGGTACCGGTATCATTTCTACTCGTCGATAGCAATAGAGCCACCAATTGCCACTCACAATTGCGTGAACGACCTTTAAACTGGGCTTAACCGCCGTTAAGTAGCTTCTTGATTTTCTCCTAAACGTTGTAAGTGGTTTTCCCTCCCATTAATACCCCTAATTGGACTTTGGTGATCTTTTGTTGGAAGGAAGACAAGAAACTTATGCACACGCGGGAGGAACGCTTAAGCGCCGGCTTTCTTGCTTATTGTTTGCCCACTGCAAGAGGACTGATCTTTTCTTTAATAATGTTTATCACTTCTTAACAGAAGTCAAGAAAATCGTTTGGCTTTTCTAAGGTCATCGAAGTCTATGAACCATTAATACATCATCGTTCTTTAAAAAATTGCTATTCAGTTCTTTTAGATGATACATCACTTCAAACCATTTTCAAAACTTTCCTTTCGTGTTGCAGACATGCACCTCATTTATTGCGGACAGGACTTTAAGTTCCAGTTATAAAAGGTTCATTTTCTATTAATTTCTGTCCGCCTTAGAGAGATAGCCGCCTAATAAAGAATTTAGTTAAAGGCAAGAGAAATAGGTAAAATTCGGCCTGGTCCAGCTAGCCATTAATGTCCTTACAGGGATTTCGCTTTGAGAGAGTTGACTGTAAAGCATACCGTTGTAATGTTTAAATCGTTTTTAATTCTTATGCAATTTATATATAGGCAATGAAATTCAACCCTGGTGTTATTGTGATGTCAGGCTTCTCGCGGGAACATCGCGTGTTGAGAAACGGGCACACGTACTTGTTGGTTGCTAAATTACTTTTCTGATAAAAACATAATTGGCGACTTGAAGGGGAGTAAGATAATTGCCTACATTGTAGGACGCAAATAGAGTAAACAAATTACATCCAGAAAGGGTGGATAGAGCCATCGCGAGGCGATTCTCTCCGGCATAATGTGCTGTACGTTATCTAAGTTGTAAAAACCGAGAACTGAAAGGCTATACGAGAAAATGAATACTGCTAAAGTCATCTCCTAGCAAGAATGAACACAAGAAGAGAAAAAAATATAATTGAATTTATAGTTATTGTGAAAAGATAAATAAACTTCTCGATACAGCCCGTGAACCGTGTAAGTTGTCACACCACCAGCTTCATTTCCTTTTTGAACAAATAGAACACCAGTACATGAGACATGCATCACCCGTCATGTGTCAATCACCTGCTGTTTGCTTTAAATGTCTAATTAATCCCGCCTTCGAGTTTAAGATAATTTGCCAATATGCCACTTACAATTTCTTCGTTAAAAAATCCAACACAAAGGATACTTTTTTTTGTTTTTGACTTTTGTTTATAGCGGAGCTCTCGCGGAGCTCCATACTCATAGAACCTATGCCCGTCATTTTTCATGGTCATGGCTAGCGGAATGTTTCGCGGGCGCGTCTGTCCGTGTGTGCGTCGCACAGGGATAACTCGCGAGCGCGAATGACGTCGCAAAACATGCGCGTATGACGTCACGCAACATCCGGGATCTTAGCAATTTTGAAACCAAAGAGAGGCTTTGTTTTTCGCGCGGCTAATCTCTAATCTTTAATTAAGAATAATTGCCAATAGCGAGGCTAATCCGGCAATGGAGCTGCCAGCGGTCGCTCAGTAAATTAATACAAATAAATTAAATTAAGTTAAATTAAATAAAATTAAATTAAATTATAGCGTCATTGTTTACACACGTGTTAATTAGTTTTCAAAAACGTAAAAGAGTAGAAGATACTTCACAGATGAGTTCTGAATATGATACAACTTTAACAATGTCAGATGGTAATGCACTCCAAACAGGAACTGATCTTACATAAAATGAATATTTGAAAGCGTTAACTGAGGTGGACGGTTGACGGATCTTAACGGCATGACTTGCCCTTGTGCGGCTGTACGGAGGCACTGTGGTAAGCTCGTAAGGGAAGGAAATGTTGACTTGACTTCTGTGTATTTTAGAACATGGCAATATCGCATATATTGCGCCTCAATTCCAGTGGAGGCCAATTTAGGTCGGAGAGCATTGAGGATACACTGCTATGACGGCTGTAGTCATTGTTGAGAAAACGTGCCGCACGGCGTTGAACAGACTCAATACACTCAATCCCTTTCTTTGTATATGGAGACCAGGCAACAGATTCATACTCTACTATCGGGCGCACCAAAGATACATAGAAGCGCTCCTTGACGGATCGACTGCACGATGAAAGGTTCCTTTGAAGGATCCCTAGGACTCTCATGGCCTTCTTCTTAGCTTCAGTGCACTGCATTTGCCAACTCAGCGTGCATGTTATGTAAACACCAAGGTATTTTTAGTGGCAAACTCCGTCGAGCTGCACGCTGCAAAGGGTATAACTGAACTTGGAACGGCCGATGTCACAGCCGATGTCACGTCAGCTGTAGTAAACACTCTTGTGTTTAGCAACACAACAAGAGTTTGCAACGATTTTGCAAAATCGTTTTTCCCTGCATATTTTCCAGGTTTGCTACTCAAGACAGGCCTAGGGATGATAATTAACCCTAACCCTAACCCAAACCCTAGGGATGCTAATTAAGGGATACTCAGAAGCCCCTATAGTGGAAAAAGAAGAGCTTTTAGGGGTAAAATCTTGCTTCGAGGAACTTCATACGGATGCGGATTTCAGAACCGAAGAAGCGGAGTTTTAAAGAATTTCCAAGCAGCGGAGTGACTTAAAGGTAAAAGAAATTTCATTTTTCGATGGGAATTTATGTTGATATCAATTTGTGATTGACTTTTTCTTTGTGTTTTCATTAGTTTTGGAGAAATGTTTATAAAACGTGCTCAAATTCAATCTTGTTGTTATTTTGAATTTCATCGAGGACATCTCGGCCTCGATGCGCTATAAATGGTACGCGTTTTGCTTTTAAACATAAACTAATAGATTTTTAAAGAAAAATTTCAAAACAAGATTTTGTTGTTCATTTTTATGTCTTTGTTCATTTATTACACAGGTTGAAAAGCGATTTTATGTAACCAAAACAAGACTTGGATTTTATAGTTCTAACTTCATTCGCGTCGCCTTATGCAAATATCTTTGTGTATTTTTTTGCACTTTTGATTTCCAAATCAGTTTCTCGGGCAATTTTTGATACGCAACAGGTGTACATGCAATTTATTCAGAAATTAGTCATACTTGTTATTCTAGACCGAGAAATAGTTGTTTATGTGAACTTTTGTGCGGTCTAAATGTACTGTGAAGACGGTCGCGTAATACTATTTTTGAGAATTGATAAAATTGAAAAATAGCTCGGTCGTCAATCTTAATTCTTGTGCTTCCGACCTTTCACCTTAGTTAAGCTTATCATCGGATTTCTGTTCAGAGAGCTTCGCTCTTAGGCTCAGCCTATCTATATACAGCTATTTCAATTAACGTTGTCGGATGAAAGCTCAAAGCCAAGACCGCAAGATGGTATGGGTAGTAGTAAATAGCCATTGCATAAGAATCCCATACTTCCTTGCGGTCTTGGCTTTTCGCCTTTTTCATCCGACAGCGTTAATTGAAATAGTTGTATATTATTTTTTCTTCGCTGTGAACTGGTAATGAGTGGTAAATGGGATCTAAAGGCTCGGCGTTATAAAAAGAAGACCAAAAAAATGTGTTGGTGATTTTCGTCCATGTATTGATGCCGAAATTACCGTGATTCCGATCTGGATTGCCATTGCTATTCCTTCTTTTAAAATGTTGATATCATGTGTTATGTAACGCCATTGATCTGACTGGTGAACACAAGATTCAGTCAGGTGTTTCAAAATCTCTACCAGCTATGTAGGCTACTTCGAAAAAATACCATAATAATCTTTTATGTGTAGGCTCAGTCTCCTTTGTTAGAATGGCACAATGGAAATCAGAGTACATGTAGGAACGCTAGGACGTAGCATTGTGTCGGTTCGTATACAAATGTACACCGTATGCAAATTGCTAAGAAGTTGAAGCATAGCACGTGCAGTTCGTGCTGAAAACAAAAGAAATTGGAAAAATCAGGCTTACATCAAGCACCACCCAAACCTGCACTTTAAAGAGTATTGTAGTAGTATAAGGCGTTGGTGATCCGGGACCACCTGAAATAAGCTGCCAAACGCCCGAGTTACCGGCTCCCGCGGACTCATTGCATTCGTCCTGGGAGCCGGTAACTCGGGCGTTTGGCAGCTTATTTCAGGTGGTCCCGGATGACCAACGCCCTATACTACTCTCTTCTATTCTGTTTGCATATGCTGCTCCGGTACGAGATCACCCCAACCGGTACGAGATCACCCCAACCCAGGGGGGTATTACCAATTGGAGAAATCCCTACCCTTGGTATATACCACGATGGCGTATGAACGAAGACTTTTGCTCGCCATTGTAAATGCGGAAATGCAACACTCAACTACGTACATCAAGGCACATCGACTAAAGATCACTTGCCTTGGTTGCGGACGAAGAGTGTGTTTGTCAACGATTTATAATCATATAAATAATGGCTGTCCGCCTTTTAAAAGAAAGCCTCGAGCTCTTCTCAAACATGAGGCGGATTCGGTGGCACCCACGAGTGCTGTTCGAGAAGTTTTTGCCAAGTCAAATGTCAGCTGGCATGAGCTGAATGCATGGCTTGACGAGCAAGAACAAGAACAAAAACCATTTAAAAACAAAAGCTTAGAGGCTCTTGATCCTTTAAACGACATCCGTGACTTAAGCTTTGTTTCGGATTACATCGCAGGTGGTAAGAAATCACTCGCAACGTTTCAAACGGAGTTGAGTGGTTATTACCAATTGAAAAAATGTCTGCCCTTTGTATATCAATGATGGCGACAACGCAAGTGTTCATGAACTTTCTCAAATCGAGAAACACTGGTCTGAAACAAAAGAGCGCCGAATGGGTGAGAGCCAGACAAAACTCCATTGGTGCATCAGAGATCTCTGCCTTGACAGGATCGTCGCCGTTTGAATCACGGCAAAGCTTGCTCATGAAGAAAATACAGCCAACAAATATGCTCAACAATGCGGCTTGTACCTGGGGCAATCTGTTGGAGCCGCTTATTCGCAAGTATTTTGAGCAAAAACATTCTGTTTCCGTTTTTGGTTACAGCATCTCTCTTAATCTAGCAAGAGATCATCCACTTTATCGAAAGGTCACTTGTAGCCCAGACGGATATTTTCTAGACAAAGATAACACCTTAAGTTTGTTAGAGTTTAAATGTCCGTTCAAGCGAAAAATAGCTACGAATAGAATTCCTAGTTATTATAGTGATCAGATACAAACAGGTCTTGCTTTGAGTGGTGACATGGTAAACAAAGGCTTGTTTGTTGACGGCTATTTTAGATTGTGTTCTTTAAACCAGATTGATCAAAGCTTGGCACACAATCAGTTTCTCAACGGAGGAAAAGAATATAAAACGAAGTGTGACACAACACTTGCGTGGGGGGTTTGTTATTTATTTAGCAAACGGACGATAACAAGAAATCAAAAGTCAATCATCGATGTCGGTTCACTCACATCGAAACAATTATTTGAGAGAATTATGTCTTCCATTGCTGAGAAGGACATATGGTGTTGTTATGGTGTTGTAAGAATGTCGTTTATAAAGCAGGACGAAGACGAGGAGTTTTTGCGTTATAACTATATGCAAAAAGTGTTTTCAGAGGGTTCAGAAAGCCCTAAACCAGTAGCTATGTTCGCATGGAAGCTTCTGGATATAATTGAGATTGGGGCGCCAAAGCAACCAAACTTTTTTAATAATATTCAAACGTCGGTCGAGCGTTTTCATAACAGCTTGGCAAGCCTTCGAAAAAAAATAACCGAGCACTCTGAAGAGGCAGCTGAAAGCTATCACAGCCCTAAGAAAAATGCTGCCGTCGTAAGGGCTGGAGACGAAGAGCAAATGTTTGCATTTCTTATGGATAAACTTGACCAAGGTTATTAATTAATGCCCACGGCATTAATGGCTGCTTCCCAATACCATTCGTTTGTTAGACGTGTAGCGGGCTTCGAAAGTCTTATGTAAGATACGATTTTGTGTTTTCTTGGCCCTTCTGGTAAAATTACATCTAAGATCTTATAAATTATGAACCCATAAGATATTCCGCTTGGAAGATGATATCTTATGCTTGAGTAAACAAAGTTAATTTGCTTAATTTCGTCATCGGTTAATCTCTGAGGGGGTTCCCCTAAGATAAAACTCAACAACAGAGTGGTGTGTTTATTGAAATCACCGTGTTTTATTTTTTTAAGAATGTTTCGTAGAGTGCCAATTGTTAAAAATGATGGACGAACATTTCGTTTTGCCATTTCTTTCCGTATTTCTAATAAAACCCCTTCACTGCCGCTTATGCATTCTAAAGAATAATTTCCGAGTAACTGATCAAGGCGATGTTTAAAATTATAATTTATTCTGCATGGTGTTTTAACTTTCATATCTTCTTTATCGTAAAGGTCTTTATGAGAAAAGACAGCTCCGTATATTCTTCTTTAAATGCGGCTACATTCTCTGCAGATAAGTTCTGTTGAATCACACATGAGTGTAAACGAGCCGCCACAGCTTTGGCACGATTCAATGCTTTTATCTGTTCTGTCTAGAATGATAACAAACTTGTTTTCGCGATATTGTTGGATTAATTCTTGTCTCGCTGACAAACTAAGAGCTTCGAAAATGATTTGAAGTTTTTCTGTTAGTTGTGATCGGTGAAGCTCTTTTAGATAACTGCTTCCATAGAAGCCACACAGCATGACTTGCTTGTGTTTTATCTCCAAGACATCTAGTTGCGTCTCGTATTCTTTATTTTCATCCATACGTCTAACAATAGACAGTTGCATGATAAAGCGCTCAATATGTCGCGAATCCGTCATGTTTATTTTTAGAAATTACAAAATGTTCAATTGGGGAACGAAGCTTCTTGAACATACCGAAGCGCCCCACAAATACCGAAGCGCCCCAACTTTGTTGAAAAAAGTTTTTCTGGGGCGCTTCGGAATTTATTTTTTTGAAAAAAATAAAACGGGGCGCTTCGGAATTTATTTTTTGAAAAATTTTTTTGGGGCGCTTCGGTATTTAGGGGCGCTTCGGAATTTATGGGCCTATGTGTGGCGGGTTTTTTCCTTCAAGATTTGTAGATTAAAACCTGAATTTAATCTTACAAATCTGATTTGGACACAGCTGTGAGACGATTGAACTTTTTTTGAAACTCTTCCTTGACTTCTTTGCAAAGTTCGGTTTTGATCTTGTCTATATCTAGCGCTGGAGTTTGCCTGCCTCCTTGTGTAGCCTTTTTTTCACCAGAGCGAATCAAGGCTTTCAGTTCGTGATATTTTTCAACCTCACGCAGAATGATTGAAAATTCTGAATCACTGATGCGCTTGTCCGTCAGAGCTTTTGAAACCAAGTCATTGACAGAGTTTCGTTTAGCAAGGGCGAGTGTGTAGATTTTTTCATGTTTGGTGATTTTTCTTTCGAGCCTTTTACCGAACGCAGTAAGACCAGCTGATGAAAACCCTGAAATGGCGGCAACGCCAGCAAGAGGAGGGCTGGCGATAATCCCAATTCCTGTGAAAGCTGTTGCCAATGTTGCAGAAGACAAACCCGCAGAAATGAAACCAAGACCAACAGCTGAACCGTGAACAACAGAGTGGGTTCGTTTGTACTTCTTAGCGACCAGCCTATAATGACCGGCTTCTGACTCAAGCTCTGTCTGTAAGTCAGATATTTTTTTTAGACGGAAGTCATCACCATTTGGCAACACTGGGTAGAGCGGTTGTGTCTCGCTGTATTCCGGAGCCGATGGAAGCACATTGGCAGAACTCATGGTGGGGGGTATATATATATTTTTAATTTATCTCAACTTCAAATTTTAAGGGCATGTCATTGAATTTGAAGAGTTCATTGTTCTCATCCCTCACTGACAGTGATATGCTATTTACATAATCACCAGACGAGACGTCACGCAAGACGTTCTGTTGTGTTGTTTCGTAATAAACCTTCTCAAAAGCTTTTCCACGAACATCAAACCGAGCCAAAACTGTCGAAGGCTTACCATTGAGTAAGTTCTGTTCTTTATCAACCAGATCACAGTGGATGAAGTAAGTGCTTGGTGATGTTAATCCTTTGACGAACGTCGGTAGAACCACTATAGGGCTTATGCCAAGCAATTCTGCCAGATTGTTACTAAACTTCACACTTCTGCCGTTATTATGAATGATCATGGCTTTGAGTGGTTTGTTTGTTTCAATTGTTAGATAAAAATGTTCGAAACGATTTTTTAGGCCTTCAAAGATTTTCGCTAAACTATCAATAGTGTAATGACCTTGAAGTAAGGTCGCGCTATATGTTGAATCATAGCTATTTGAAATAGCTGCTTCTTCTTTCAAATTATGCCACGAGTTGAAAATTGAGCAAGATATGAGCCGTATATAACTCGGTTTCGGAAGCGGGTGATCGAAGTAGATCGTGTGAGGGTTCGAAGGCGCGACGATTGTTAACACAACCATGATTGCATATGTAAAAACATTTTAAAAATATAAATATACACAATCATGTTTGGCAGACGGTCCGCTGGATTTAATCCTAATTCACTTGGTGTAAACATTGGCGGCCACAATTACGGACCCCCACCCCCTTTTTATTCAACCCCAAACGCCTATAGCCATGTAAAAAAGTCAAAGCCACCCCCAGATCCACTAGCCTGGATGAGAACACAGGAGGCTGCCAGGCTCTCTGCCGCGGCCAAGGCCAAGGCGATATCAGACTTCAAAAAGCGTTTCCCGCGCGCTGATATGTCCCACTTTGAAGTGCAAGTAGAGTTTGGCGACGACCACAAAACCGCCACAGGGGAAGTGCTTTACAAAGAGGGCCAAGGCTCATTGGCACTCGTTACAAGAATACACCACAAAGATTGGACTCAAGCCATGAAAGACGCTCTTGGTCTCCATCAAGACGGTGGTTTTCCCTATCAGTTATCGTTGACTCGAAATACAGAAAAGTCAATCCCAGCTGTTGATTTCTCCACCACAATAGACAAGGATATGATGATTGGCGCAATCTTGAAAGACGAAGCGCAAAAGATTTACGTCACGCCAACTGATTATTTCACAACGAAATACAGAAATATCTTCAGGGACACACAGATTTCATTCACAACCGCGAAATACGGTAGAAAGTGGCTCGGCGGGCCGCATATGAGTTTTTGGCCACAACAACTCTCCTTCGCACTGTGGTGTGCAACAACCGGCTGCGGAATCTCGCCTGACATTCTATTCGATAAGAACTCCAGTCTATCCCTAACCCCCCAGCTCCGGTCATTTTACCGGTTTCACGTTTATTTCACAACAAGGCGAATACTCTACAAGATGGATGGGGAACAAAGCGTGAGTGCTTTGCCAGACGACCCTCCATTCAACCAGAAAGACAACAAGTACAACATCGACGCGTACAAGAAGATTTGCATAGAGTTCGGTATCGACCCCAGTTCTGACTTCCGTTTCACATACGGCAAGAACCACGGTCTTGTGAATGTCTACATTGGTGAATATGGAGGGGGTAACATTTCTATCGATTACAACTATCCAGACCCCGATCTAGCACTGTTCAATGATGAGCGCGTGACTGACAGAAATGACCCCAACTATCGCGCCAATGGAATATCTTTCGTCCGCAACGACCAAGGGGCGGACACCCAGTTCGAGCACTTTGTGCCAAATTACGCACAGGGGCTAACACAGCCAGGGCTCGCGCGTATGAACCAATCAATCGAGGCCTTTGTGTACTGCTTTCTTGGTTCACAAGCCAAAACCCGCAGCAGCATCATTGGAAGAGGAGGCCGGGCGTTCGAAACGCAGAGAGTATTCCTCACCCATCTAGAGGAGGCCATAATACTGAACGATATCGCAACAAGCGTACAGCGTTACCAGCTTGCCATCCAAGCAACGAAAGTGCGCCTAGACTTTGCGACAGCACCCGGAAGCTGGCTCATGCCATCACGCATGATTATCAACACAGAGAGCGTGATCGGGTATAACAACAATCTACAGGAGGCAACGCAAGGGATGAAGCTAGGTGTGAACAATGATGTTAATCTGGGCACAAAAAAAGCCTCACTTCCCCACATGGCCGGTGGACCACCAAAGATTAAGCCACCAAACAGTCACCCATCAAACTCTATACATAAAGAGGCTACACAGGCACAGGGCATCGCCCCCAAAGGCCCAAAACCAAGCCCCGCGCCAGACCCGACCCCCACACCCGCGCCAACCCCCACGCCAACACCCACGCCACCACAACCCGACACGCATCACGTAAACAAGGCACTCATTGCTGTGGGTGCGCTTGATTTGGCAGGCCTTTTCGTTTGGTCCAGATAAGAAGTTCAAGACTTCGCACGCTTGGTGATCTTTTCAACAAGGAAGGCCACCACGGCAAGGATGAACAGCCAGGCGTGTTCACCCAGAAAGGAGATGACCGACCCAGCTGCTTTGAAGATGAAGCTCACAATTGAGCCAATGAGGCCAGGCAAGGCGCTGGCTGCCTTTTTGCCAAGCTCTTTAAGCCCGTTTCCAATGGCCTTGGTGGCCCTTGCCAGGCCATTCAAGGTGGCGAGTACCACAGCGCTGATGGTGACGCCAGCTGCCAGAACAATCGCTTGCAGTGTCCATCCGTATTTCTTGAAGATTTCTCTAACCCTCTCTCTCAAAGACAGGGCTTGTTCCCGCACCTCAACCTGTGGTCTGAGCCTTGCCAGCTCTTCTTCTCGCTCAGCAATTCGGGCTTCGGCGGCTTCTCTATCAGAGGGAGAAGTGTTCTCATCCTCTATCACGCGCCTGTCTTCAGCGTTTTCGCGTTCAAGCTCGACTTCTCTTTCGTTTAACTCATCAAGGGGTTTAGTTGAGTTTAGCCCTGCTTCAACTTCATTTCTTTCCTTCACCTTAGCAGAAAGGCGTGTTCTGGCTTTGTCAATCTTTGCCTGTATTTGGACTCGTTCTTTTTGTTTTTGTTTTTGTAATTTTTGAAGGGCACCTAATCCTTTTTTTGGTTTTCAAGATCTAGTTGAAGACTATTTTTCACCAGTTTTAAGCGGTCTATCTCGGCTTGATTTTCAACGCTTGAACCGTGTTCCTGCTCCCGAGCGTCAATCCTCGCTTGAGTTTGCTCAATTCTGTTTCTGAGGTTTTGCACCTCATTTGCTGTTTGTTGTTTTTCCACAGCAACCCTTTCATTCTCCTTCAGTTGTTTTTCTTCCTCCTTCAATCTTTGTCTTTCTTCCCTTATTGATGCATTGTCTTCAGAGACAAGGTCTTCAGCTCTTGGGCCAAGAGATTTTTTGAACTTGTCTGTGAATGCTTTAAGAAGGCCCGACTCATCTTTCTTGAAAACGAGAGTTTCGCCACCCTTTGATCCAAAGACAACTATTCTACCTTCATTTTCTGTTTTTTTACTGTAACCAATTGGGTCTAATTTGTCGTAGGCTACTTTTGGAAAGAGCCTTCTTATCCAGACCTTAGCTTTATTAAGCTTTGTTTGTTTGTCTTCTTCATGTGTGAAGTCACTAAGATTAGGCATGTCAGGAACTAACCCACTTTGTTCGCGAGGCATTGTATGCATTTCATGCTGTTCACCGCCATGGTATGGGGTGGATGCAGCGCCTGGTTGAAAATATGTTGTTGTGTCAACTTCTTGTTCGTCCTCGTCATCGTCATCATCGTGGCCTATGTTATAGTCAAGCTCTGGATTCTCATTCTCACCAGCTGTTGCCATGATGGTATATAAATATAAATTTTAAAAACACAAATATATATCATGGCTGTGCAACCGAATCTACTTCCATCTCACAGTGAAAAGACACTGGGCGCCATGAAGGCAGAGCGAACCGTCAAGCGCATTACATTCAACCCATCTGAGGCCAATCCCGGCGAGACACTGTACGTCTCGGTGCCTAAACTGGGCGAGCACGATGTCATTGTGTCCGGCTCACTTGCATTGGTGTTCAACATCAATCTCTCCGGGGGCCACGCTAACAACTATCTCGTGCAAAATGTTTCTCGGGCCCTGGTGGACAGGTTCGTTATAAAGTTTGCCGCCACCACCGTCCAGGACACTGTTGGGTACGACATCTACAAAATCTTCGAAGACCTATTCAAATCAATCGATGAGAGGGAAAATATGCTTATGGAGGGCATCCAGAGTGTGGATTTGTGTAAGATTCGCTCTGGTGCTGGCGACAAGACGACATCCGGTGTGGATGCGGAAATCAAGCTGGAGACAATATACAAGAATAAGTATCGCATCAAACTGGATCACCAAATCTTAACTGATCACGGAATCATATATCCTCAAGCGTTACATAACGATCTGGTCTTCGAACTAACCCTTGCCCCCGCATCCCAAGTTGTCCGTGGCTCAGACACAAGCAAGCTCGTGTACAAGTTGGAAAACCTCCAGCTGGAGTATGAGACGATCAGAAGTAAGAGGCTGGCCGACGAGGCAACAAGCACTTACACTAATGGCAAGGAGTTAGCCAATGACCTCGTAATGCGAGATCGGGTGCATCCCTTCACAAAAGGCGTTGACACTCGGCTGAATCTTCGGGTTAACCCACAGCGAAAGTCTCTCAAGGGCATCCTCTTGCTGTTGAACAATCCCTATGTAGCTGGTGCCAGGGATTCTGAGAACTATTTCAATCCCGGCATCACCAAAGTTAAGGTCACAGTCAACGGGGTCCCAAACAGGATCTACAACGAGGACATCAGTAGTACTGACATGTGGAATGAAATATACCGATACTTCAACCCACACACGCGCGGCAGGCCCAACATGAACCTGACAAAATATCTCACAGGCAACAAGTTTGGTCTCTGGATTGACCTGCGGTCCATGGCTGACACAGCCCTGCACGGCAACGGCCAACGGCTCGTCAACACACAGGATGGCGTGCAACTCGAGATCGAACGAGACGGCAAAGGCTCGGGAACCGCAAACTGCCACATCTTCACCATCTCAGACTCACAGATGAACATTATGGACAGGCAGCTGGAATCTGTACAGTACTAATATACCATGGCCACAAACAAGATCAACTTCTATGCTAAGCCGGCTCCACTGCCATCTACCAGACCATTATCAGACAATGAAATACAAAGACTTCTGGCAATGGCACCCTCCCCACCAACACATGAACCAATTGTTTGCAAACCAACTAATATAGGTGTTGGTTATGGACCCAAGAAAGCTGCCATTCAATACACTAATCGTGGGACCCACTAACTCTGGCAAGACACAGTATCTTCTAAACCAACTGCGAGGCCCCTTTAGGGGTTGTTTTGACTACATCGTTTTATTCTGCCCCACATTTGTCAAGAACAAGACATACGATGGCTTCGTGGACCGCGATCCGCACATCTTCGTGATTGTCTGCCAACAGCATGAGATCGAAGACTGGTTGAAGTTGGCGAGCTTCTTTTTCACATGCACCAACACTTTATTCATTCTCGATGACTGCGCCGCCTCCAAAGATGTCAAAGGCCGCACGTGTCAGCTGGTAAATCTGGGGTTCAGTGCAAGACATGACGGCATATCCGTGTGGGTCTTGACCCAGCAGATCACCAGCATTGCTAAGCTATACCGTGATAATATTGCAGCGATCGTGCATTTTACACGCCCTCCAGCAAGACTACCAAGGCCATATTCGAAGACTATGCCGGCGAGCTCTCCCACGAGGAGTACAAAGAGCTTATCGCAAGGCTCAAATCCCGCAAGTTCTCCCACCTGGTTTTTTCTCCGAGACACCCGTATGGAATTGAGTACAAGATGTAAAACACACAAATATACATGGCCATGAATGCGCCAACCAGCCTACACAAGCTCACTGTGCTTTCACAGCTTTTGGATGAATTGCACAAACACACACTTGATGCGCAAAACAAAATTATCAAAGCCGCTGGTGAGGAAGATCTGCGCCTTATGCTTCTCAACAGATATCCATTGCGGTTGAATTCTATGCCAGACACCATGGCGGGGCTTATACGAGAGCTTGAAACCCTTTTGTCCGACATTAAGAGAATTATCGAAAAATAAAAAACACATATGTATACCTGATGGCACAAACAGCTGAAGACCAGGCCGTTTTTGACGAAGTATAATGCAGATGCTGGAGGCCACCCCTGATACCACACCTCCCACAGGGTTAGTTGGTGACAATGGCATTCCTGCCAAACGTGAGACGCTGGCAATCCTTGTTTCTACTGGCAAGGCAAAAGAAGCTATCGGCGTGCAGCTCACACACGATCATGTCAAGCGGTTGTCAGACAAGGATGCTGACAAGTACTGCAAAAGGTACGAGGCTTACATAGGTAACAAGACAACCGAATCCCTAGTTGATTCCGCTATCATGCTCATGTCCAAAGGCGTTGGCATGGTGATCCCGGTTAAGGATGTCAAGGAGTTGCAGCAAGAACTCAAGAACGACTACATCATCAACCAGGAGCTGTCAAATCTTGCTGGGGCTCTTGCCATGCGATGCGGACGATGGCTGGCGCTTGCCAATGCTGCTCTCATCACAACAAAACACATCAAGTTTGAACGAGAGCCTGACTTGATAGAATTTGAACCCCAACCCACACATCCAAGCAGAGACAGTGAAGGCTATCCACTTGAGGGCTTTGATGAAGTTGGTGTTAATCTGGCAGCAACCTCGCAGCAACCTTGAAGGAACCTGGCTGGAACCTGGCTGGAACCTGACAGCAACCTGTAAAAAATAAAATTTACATATATACCCACTATGACCACACCACTCGAGACGATCCCAGAAGAAACTCAAACTACAACTCCAACACAAACACCTGCACGTGTTACCTCTGAGGCCCCCAAAACAAAGCCTGCAACAGAAAAGAACCCCGGCCGCGTTGCTTCTGGTAAAAGGCTAGCAGAACGCAACCGACTGGCTCGTGAAGCAAAGAAAAAGGCCAAAGCACAAAAGCCTGCACCCTCAACAAGTGACACCAGTGCTGCAAACCAACCCTCAACAAGTGACACAACAAGTGACAGCAACAGCAACTCAATCTACCTTATTCTGGGGGTTGGAGTGTTGGTTGTCTCTGCTGCAGGTGTGTATTACCAACGCGAAGCTATAATGCAAACGCTTGGACGCAAATCTAACACACCAGCAACACCAGCAAACACACCAGCAAACACACCAGCAAACACACCACCAGCAACACCCCAATCTCGAATTCCGGTAAGACATGGAATAAAAAAAATGGAATAAAAAAAACAAACACATATGTATGCTGCACCATGAATCTTTTCAAGATCGTGATAAATGCTGCTGCAATCGGAGGGGTGATTCTTTTTATGCATGAATTAAACGCGGCCGCCTTTGAAACAATTTACAGCTTGATAATGGACAGGCACAACGAGCCCGAGTATGAGTACGAGTCCGAGACCGAGTCCGAGACCGAGTCCGAGACCGAGGTCGATCAGGCTGAGGTCGAGGAGGCCCGAGCACGAGTCCGAGCACGAGCCCGAGCACGAGCCCGAGTCTGAGTCAGAAAAATAAAAAACATATGTATACTGCACACAAATCATGTCTGACAACAAGCTTGTGAAGTCTATCCTCGACGCCGCAACAATCACTACCATTGTCTCTGGTATTGGTTGGATTGGGAAAAAGACCATCAAAGAAGACTTCACTGCCGACCCCAGTGCAAGCTTTGTGAACTACGCCAAGTTCATAGTCGTCATGACTGGCAGCATCGCGCTGAAGAAATATCTCGAGGACCAGAAAATCCTCCCAGACAACATGTAAAAACCATATGTATACACACGACCACAATGGCTTCGATTGCAATAATGGCCCTTGGCGCTGTTCTCAATGCGGCCGCTTTCACGGGTGGCAACTATCTCGCGAAATATCTGTCTGGTGATAGCGGAAAGGCAGCAATGGAGGAGAAAATCCGTCACGACAAAGCTCTGGAAAAATACCAAGCTGCTTACGCCAAATACCAGAAGGACCGCACCAAGCTCCTCGACTGGATTGCAACCAACGATCGGATTAAACACCAAGCTAGCAAAAACTTCCAAACCACCGACCAAGCCCTCGTCTTGTATAACCAGATGTACCAAACGCAACCAGATAAACAATTCAAAGACTACAAAGAGCCTCAGTTCTCGGACTTCTACAAGCCCAGCCCACAACGGCAGAATGGTGAACTTGCGTTCATTGGAGGCACCCTGCTTGCGGGGGGGTATGTGGCTTATCGCTTTCTGTAAACAAACATATATACCCCGCACCTCTCTATGGAGGCCAAACTCTCTAAGATCTATTACAGTCCGAAAGGCTACTGGAAAGGTCTTTCCGCTGTGAAAAAGCTAGCTGCAGCGGCCAAGGTCTCTGATGATGTCGCAAAGAAATGGCTGGTCAAACAAGCCCTTTGGCAAGTTTACCTCCCAACGCCACGCCATATCCCTCGGCCAAAGTTTGATGTCTCCTCACCCAATGCAGTGCATCAAGCAGATCTTCCCTTCTTACCCCACGACAAACTTCCTCATGGGAGAAAGGTTTACAAATACGCATTAACCCTTGTTGATGTGGCTAGCCGTTACAAAGCTGCGGAGCCCCTGACTTCGAAAGAGTCTCTAGAGGTTTCGAAAGCCTTTCAGAAGATTTACAGACGTGGACCTTTGAAATGGCCACAACTGTTGCAGGTTGACCCTGGGCGTGAATTTATGGGTGCTGTTACGAAGGCTATGTAGGATAACAAAACGGTCATTCGTCGCGGGCGGGTTGATATCCACAGAGACCAAGCGATAGTTGAAAGATTCAACCGAACCCTGGCTGAAAGGTTGTTTGGACATCAGTACGCGGTTGAAATGCGCCTTCCCTCTGGCCAGAGGTCGACTGCATGGGTCAAAAGACTGCCAGATGTTGTCTCGGCCTTGAAGAATGAAGTGACAAGATTAACTGGCAAGAAGTCAAAGGATGCAATCAAAGAGAAAGCAATATCAGCCAAGCCTGCGACACCATATGCTAGGCTTGTTGGGGTTTATGAGAAGAAGCTCCCTCCCGGGGTGAGTGTGAGATATCTGTATCAGCCTGGCGAGCTGGAAGGGGGCGGGAGGCGTGCGACCGATCCGATCTGGTCGATGAAGGTCTATAACGTTGAGAGAGTTGTCACCAAGCCGAATGAGCCAGTGGTGTACTACCTTTACGATGGCCCTAAGAGAGGGTTTGTTCGTGAGGAGGTGATGGTTGTGCCGCCTGGCACTCAGTTACCACCGATATCTTTGTGACCATATGCCAGCGTGTGGACACCATCATCCTTGATCCAGCGCTTGGAGTCAAAAGGGGAAAGTGTTGTCTTGGTTATATGCTCACCGAAGATCTGGTGGCCTTTGCTTCGGATCCTGTCCATCCCGTGCTTGAAGGTTCGCCTGTCGAAGAGGGCGTCCTTGTAGTTCTGGTGTGTGATCTCATTCTTTGTGACAACCTTGGTGGTGCCCTTTGCTTTCTTGATGTTTTTAGCGTCATCCACAAGGATGGAGTACATCTTCGAGCGAAGACACACAGCCTCCGAGATCGGCTTACCCGCGCACTCGTCCTTCATCTTGCCGATGACCTTCTTGTTAAGCTGGCTGTGGAGTGGATGGTCCTTGGGATAGTCACTTGTGTCGTAGAGTTCGTCCCGAAGGTTCTCCATGTCTTTGTAGACATCATCCGTCTTGATCTCGAGGAGTAGGGAGTCGGTGTCTGTGTAGAGTAGGTCTACTCGCGGACCGTACTTCAGCTTGAGATGGTTGTAGTAGAAGTCGTACATCAGTGTTTTGGAGAGATCAAGGATGCACATGCCTGTGTAGACTGGTCGGTTGAAGAGGATTTTCTCCCTCTGCATCTGGATCCCCGCCAGGTTGCTTCCAAAGACCGCTGCTCTAGTAAACAGTGGGCTTGCGATAAGCTTTCTCATCTTGTCTTGCTCGTGCGGCCGGACAAGCTTCATGTCGATTCGATTTCTGAGGTTCTCCATTGTCTTACCGAAGACGGAGTTGTTCATGAGCTTGAAGAAGTTCTTCTCGAAGTCGGAAGTGGCCTTCTTTCTGAGCTCGGTGTTCAGGGAGATGTATGGCTCCATCCACGCCCTCTGTTCGAACTTGAGGATTTTGTGGATTTTCCTCAACTTCATTCCAAGATCCAGGTACTGCTGGAGAGCCCTGTAATGCAACACGTACCGGGATTTATCGCGTAGGGTAAGGAGCAGCTTCTGTGTCTTGTCTTCTGGCTGCCCCTCTACCAAGGCCCTTTGGTATGGTGACATCCATTCCTTTGGGACGACCTGCTTTTCTGGGGCTAGAGGATAAGCGTTGTGCTCGTCGTGCAGCTCCTCTGGGTACTCAAGATCAACCTCGAGGATGTAACCGATCTTTCTGTTTGGCCTCCACTTCCTGATCTGGTGAACTGTTAGAGAGACAGGGCATCATGCGAACTTGCCAACTGGTAGAGGCTGAGTCATAGCCCAGCCGTAGAGATTGTTCGCATCGTAGTACATGATGTAGATTGGCCCTTCGTTGATGTTGTAGTCGCAAAGATATTTATTGTTGGCCTTGCAGTGGCGCCAGCTCTCCATGGATATACCACCTCGCAAGCCTCTTTCAACAAAGAGGTGCATGTTGACGTCTGTGAGCAGCTCCAGGTTGACGCCCGTATACTTGAGAAGGGCGTCCCAGGAAAGGCCCGGGCTTGTATAGTAGTGTGCCGGGTCAAGCTTGTAGTGGTTCAGACATGTTTTTCTGAAGTTCTCGAAAACATCAGCCAGAAGAAGCACGTCTGTGCAAAGGTAGAGATCGTGGTAATCTCCGAGTGTCTTAATCCGAATATCTCCCACACTTTTTGCGCATGGACGTAGTCTTCATCGGAGATGCCTTCCTTCTTGAGCTCACTGTAGAAGGCATCTTTCGGTGGTAGTGTTGTCTCATCGAAGCGGGTCCATGAGTCCATGTGCTCATATTGGTAGACACCTTTTTGTAAAATAAGCTTGCGCTTAGCACGGTTCTTCTCGTAGTCTGCCGTGATTGTAAAGGACTCTGGCTTGTTTGTTTCAACCAGGGCGCTTAGGCTTAACTGCATGAACTGCAAACTGTCAATGAACCTCAGCTTGCCAAGAGAGAAGGATATGTACTTCTCCATGTTGTTTGGGATGCATTTCAAATCAGAATGCACGTCTGCAATACCACTCATGATATGGTGCGCATCGTAACCCTTCAAGTTGTGAAAGATTACTGGAATTATTTCCGTTTTCGGGTTGGTGCGGAAATAGTTGATGTTGCAAGCACTGTGAGCCGCACCCCGGTACTTTCCTGTGATGTGGCAATGATCTCTGACTGCGTCTCGAACAGAGCCTTGGATAAGGGACTCTCCACAGAAGAGACAATCGGTCTGCTCGAATAAATTGTCTGGGGCGGCCTGCCTTTTGTTTCTTGGTAAGACAAATGGGAACTCTTCCAATTCGCCGTCCTCGCCCTGGATGTAAGTTTTGAATGTCTTTTGGTAGCATTTGTTGGTGTGCCGATGAACGAAGCCCGCGTGTTCTCCGGTGTTTGGGTCATAGACCGCAATGGCATCCCTGTGGTTCTCCTTGATGAGAGACTTGTCACAGATATGGCAATCTGTTGCACGGTTGAATTTTGCCCAGTCTGCTCTTGTCATGGAGAGTGGTGCCTTTTGTTGCAGCTCGTCTCTGATCTCTCCTTCCAGCTGCTGTAAGCTGTTAAGAAATAGTGACACCGAGTTCTCTCCTCTGTATAGATAAGGACCGTTTGTCTCTCCATCAGAGCGAACAGCTAACATGCAGAACCCGCAGGGTTTATGCACGGATGTTTCAGTGGTACTGCTCTGTGATGGGTCTGGTGTGCAACCATGGACTTTTTCGACTATGCTTTCGAAGTCGGCATAGATAACCCAAGGCTTCTTCATCTGATTCTGTAAGTTCTCGAAGTGAAGGAAGTTTTCGCCTTCTTTTGGCATTTCAGCTCGTACCGGCCTGCCTTTGACTCCCCTGCAGTAGAAGAGATGGTCAGTGAGAATCCGTTCTGAAGAAAAGGCTTGGAGGCACCTGTCACAGTGATTCATACGGCGCCCTACGTTGTACTCACTGTGTAGGAGCCTGCTCATGCTCTTGGTGTAGCAGTAATGCGAGGTGTGCATATCTGTGAGCATCATCAGATTGATCCTTCGCAGATTGGGGTTCTCTAGCTCACTGACTCTGATTACAACCACCTTGTTGTTCTGGTATCCATAAATGTTGATTGGAAGGTTGTTTTGGCGCTCAACCTTGGATATCTGGCTCAATGGTGTTGGAAAATCGATTCCAGTGAAGTCTAGACCATCATCAACGGGATAACTACCTGGTCGATCTGAGTGCGCCTCGGCAGGAAATAAGGCTGCTCTAAGTGCCCATCGGAGGCACTGGTTATCTCGGTTCTTTACATTGATGATGGCTTGCTTTGACCTGAGTTTTGATGGTGTTGGGATGAATGTGCCACCTCTTAGGGGTTGGTACAACCCAAACTCAAGGTAGACAGTGTTGATTTTCTCAATCACCCAGCCAGAACCCATGTGCTGCCATCTGGCAATCTCTTCCTTAAAGCCATTCACAATGCCTTCCAGGATGTCCCCCTCTCGCAGCTGATAGAGATGTGTTACTATCAGTGGGTTGACGTTCCAAAAGAAGTGATCCATTTCTCGATTGTCATCGCCTTCCTTTGAAAAATGAACATCGAATGATAAAGTGACCTTCACTCCGCCAAGCTCTGTTGCTTCGCGTGCTATTTTCTGGAGAATAGCCGCCCTATTGGCTATAAAAAAAGCATTAAGGTCCTTGATTTGGTAGTCATCAGGGACGTTCATCTTGTAGCCATGCAACCATTTGCCGAAGTAGTCTTGATTCCTTGGATTGAAGTCAAGACCTTGAGCCGCCATTGCCATGTGGGTGGGTATATACAGGGGGTGAGATTTCTCCAATTGGTGGTCTCGTACCGGACCAGCATATGCAAACAGAATAGTAGTATAGGGCGTTGGTCATCCGGGACCACCTGAATTAAGCTGCCAAACGCCCGAGTTACCGGCCCCCAGGACGAATGCAATGAGTCCGCGGGGGCCGGTAACTCGGGCGTTTGGCAGCTTAATTCAAGTGGTCCCGGATCACCAACGCGCTATACTACTATTGTGGTATTTTTGGAAGCGTTATGGTAAGGAGCTTGCTTTAAGGTTACCGTGTACCTTCAGATCGAAAATTTGTTGAATTTATTTTTTGGCGTCAAAATAAAGTTTACAGAATGAACTTTCATCCCAAGAAAAATTATCGAAAAATAGTGAAAATTGACGGAGAAATGACGGTATAACTTTTGTGGGCGGAGTTTGTTTATGAAGCGACATGTTTTTTTAAGCGCTGTTTTCTCAAAGTTAATTTTTCGCTCGTAGGGGACACTTTAAAGAGCTACAACTCAAAGGGAATTTGTTCGATTTTCCTCAAATTTGGACAGAAGCTTGGCTAACATATAATCAACAAAAATTTATCGGGGAATTTCTTATTTCCGAAAACTTTTTCGTTAAGAGCCATTTCCGTGGGATCACTCCAACTTTTTTTCTCCTTTTTTCGAAAATATTCTGTAAATTTTCATTGCAATTGAATATGGGAAATCGCCGACACGTTTTTTTTAGCGCTTCGTGTCCGGAAACCCGAGAACAAATCAAATTAGCAAAATACGATAATCGCTTTGAGTTATAGCGTTTTAAAGCTGATTCGGACGTTCGAATTTAGACGTCGTAAAAAATTCGACAATTCATTTTCTTACCAAATGGTTTCCATATTTAGATATCCAGCTTTATAAGCTTTAATTTGATATCTGGGTTTAGTTATATTAAGTGTAATCTTAAGACGCTAGAGCTGTTATACTGGAGACACCCCCGAAGGTACACTGTAACCTTAAAGTGCCCCTGTGATCAAATTTTTGATTTTCACTTTTTTACGTTTTCGTGTACAATTAGACTTTCTTACTCATCTTGCCAAATTTCAATTCATTACGAACATCAGAAGTCATTTTATTTTATCATTTATTTCCGAGAATTTACGGCCGCCATTAATCAACCATGTTCCAAGGCTTGGTTACGAATGGGAGAAAGTGACGTCAAAGACTCAAACATACCTCACGGGTTGAAATTATAATAACAATAAGTATAGAAAATCACGCGAAAAGCAACAAAAACTTTGGACTTGTTCTTCGTGCAATTTTCTATGCTGATTGTTATTATAATTTCAACCCGTGAGGTACGTTTGAGTCTGACGTCACTTTCTCCCATTCGCATCCAAGCTTTGGAACAAGGTTGATTAATGGCGGCCGTAAATTTTCGGAAATAAATGTTAAAATAAAATGACTTCTGATGTTCGTAATGGATTGAAATTTGGCAAGATGAGTAAGAAAGTCTAATACGAAAATGTAAAAAAATGAAAATAAAAAATTTGATCATAGGGGCACTTTAAGTTTGCTCAGAAGCTTGTCACGTTGAAGCGTGCAACTTTCCCCTATAATAAAAAAAAAATAATAAATAAAAAAAAATATAATAATAAAAAATTATGTTCAGAACTATGCTGGGGATTATTAGAATTCCCTTTTTTCCCTTATATGTGATTTGCCGATAAATGTATTATTTACCAATTTGTGCCTTTCCTAAGGAAACATCGTTTTGTAATTTTAACAACATTAAAAAAAAAGACGCTATTTATAACAATTTTATGCCAATCCCAGCAGTGTTTGTGTCCCATCCGCGATAACCCTCGTTCGGTCAGGAGTATTGCGGTCGCATATTCTCACGGCCAATCTGCTTTGAAATGGCGTCGAAATTGCTCTCTGAATGTACAGTCAAAGCACCAGAGGGCCAGAACTCCGCTTTTTTCAGGTGAAATTAATTAAATTCCTTAGGGTTAGTGCAAATTCGACAAGGGTTTGTGATATTATTTATTGTGCGATAAAATGAGGCAAATCTGAGCGAGAAAAAATAAAAAAGGGACTAAAATTCGACGTAGGTTGGTTATGCTCTCAGCCCTTCAATTAATAGGTGGCGTAGCAGATGTAAATGGGGATCATGGCTGTCGTTGATTCTTGCTGCGTAGGCTAATAAATTGGTTGAAAGGTTGTTTATGTAAATGGTATTTGCTGTTTATAGTAATTTGATGGAATCATGAAACAATTTTTGAATCTATTAAGGGTTCTCGGCCTGCTTTTTATTGAACAAGAAGCTGTACACAGCTTGAATCGCACATGGATTTAACCCATTGCAGTATTGATTCCCGAGTGTTTTGAGTGCTTTTACGGAAAAACATCAAATTATGTCTGAAAAGTAACACTACATTCAGTAGCAATTTCTGCAGAGACTAAAAAATCGATCAAGAAACTAAAAACTCAGCGAAATACTTTAACCCAAGTGTTTTTAGATGTCAAAAACTTCACAACCAAAGCCATATACCAAAAACTTGTTAAACACACGTTCAAAGATCCCACGTCAAAGCAACGTATTTTAGATTATGGAATTGAATCGGAACAAACGACTGACTATTACAAACTTGCTTTCACTATTACAAAGGAAACTAAACTAGTAATGTTTCAATATAAGATCCTGCATAATATAGTTTTTACAAAAAGTAAGTTGTTCCAAGCAAAGCTAGCAAACTTATAGCTTATGTTACTTATGCAAATCGGGAAATCAAGACCTTAAACACATGTTATTTCTCTGCCCTATTGTTGCTCAATTCTGGGACTCCTTTAGTGAGTTATACAAAGAGTATATGCCCTCAGCAATTGAGCTTTCTATCGTCAAAATCATGTTCGGAATTCTGAAAAGAGACAAGTTTGATAAACTTATCAATCATTTAATTCTTATCGCGAAATATTATATTTATTGCTGCAGTGTTAAAGAGGAGCCATTATCTATATCAACGTTCCAAGCTATAGTTGTAAGTAAAGCTGAATTTGAAAAACGAATTGCAACTAGGTCTAACTCTCTGACACCTTTTTACCATAAATGGAAGCCCTTAATAGATGCAAATATCATATAAAAGTAAGATTGCTCTGTAAGCGAACATTTTTTTCTCTCAATCCCGTACTTGTTCTTTGTCCTCTTTTGTTTGCTGTGTATCTGTGTTTTAGAACTGTAATATGTAATGAATGAGTATATCCAAATAGCTTGTTTTTTTAGTTGTAGCCTTGTATTGTTAGTTTTATGTAACGTTTCTGTTATATTTATGTATTTTGTAGATTGTAAAGAGTTATTAACACTAATAAAGTGCAAAAAAAAAAAAAAAAAAAAGTAGCCGACACGATCGCTAACTGAAATGCAAAGTTATATAAAACACAAATCGTGTAAATCAAACCTACGTGCGATTCAAGTCACGTAATGACCTAATGCGTGAAATTTCCTGTTGACCTTTACAGTCTCGCGCATTGTATGTCAGAAGAGGGTCCTGAAGGGGTAAAATGGGAACTGGGATTGGCCTGTTTTTGCCCTGGTAAATGGGATTTGAGTCACTGGGACTGGGATTTGGTCACTGGGAATGGAAAAAAAAAAACGTCGAAATGGGAATGGGACAGTTGTCTTTAAGCATTTCCAGTCAATGCTTAACTGGTCTTAACTAGTCTAACTAATTTCCTTAGTGAAACAAAGGGAATGGTAAACTGATCCTTACGGCAGAAAAACAGAAGCAGAAGCAGAAGCAAAAAAAAAAAAAATAATAAATAAAAATGGAATATAATAGTGCCCAATATTTCGCTTTGCAAAACAAAGCTTCTTCAGGGGCTAGTACTATAAATGATTACAACTGTAAAACCGTTATACAAGTGGTTTTGAAAAAAACTAAAGAATAACAAAAACAGTGAATATGATTGGTGAAGGGTTTGACGGGTAATAATCTGAGTGATGAGAAAATTAATGAACCTCGCCGCATCTGTTGATTCCAAGTGGTTCTAACGTCTTCGCTTTGTCTATGAGAAATGCTTCACGCGCTTTTCGTACAGAGTCTCTGCTATGACGTATTAATTCCAGTGGTATATAAGTTGCATATCCTTACAGGGGGGTGGCTACGGGTATATGCTTTAGTCTATAAAACTTTTCATTGTTGCAATTAAAAAGAAAACTGTTAAAACCGACGGTCTAAAGAAGGGGGAGGGGGTGGCTAGCCACCCAATCCATCCCCCCCCCCCCCACCCACCCCCTGTATCCACCCCTGCTTTAGTAGAGTGTCCTGGTAGATTAAAGTGTTCTGATATAGGAGTAGGACAGCTGAGGCGATGTGGATTCTCTACAGAGCGGCGATGTTCACAAAAGCGTTCATTTATATTAGTTTGCGTTTTGTTTCACCGATGTATTGACGCGGTATATTACGTTTAAAACAGTTTTTACATTGGATCATATAGATTAGGTTTTTAGAATTACATGTTATGTGATAATAAAATAATACAACGTTCCTCTTTTGTAGTAAAAAAGAGTGTATTTCTTTTGGCCTTGTTGAATGGACTGACAGGTCAAACAGAGTGGGTGGTTGCATCTGTAAGCTCCTGCTTGAGGCACCGATCTGATCTCTCTCGCTGGTTGGTTTCCTTAGTTTAGTATGTAGTTAGTTTGGAACCACTTGGAATCAACAGATGCGACGAACTTCGTTAACTTTCTCATCACTAGTCAGTTTAGTTTATCACCCGTCAAACCCTTCACCAATCATATTCATTGTTTTTGTTATTCTGTAGTTTTTTTCAAAACCACTTGTATAACGGTTTACAGTTGTAATCATTTATAGTGCTAGCCCCTGAAGAAGCTTTGTTTTGCAAAGCGAAATATTGGGCACTCATCGCCCAGAATGGCATTGTCTTTTGCGACATGTACTTACGGTGCCCCATTTTGTGACGCGCGGCATAATAATTTGCATGATCATAACTGGTCGGCAGTGATTGGTCAACAGATTTAGCTTTGGGAATACTTGGGTCTCTTCACAAAATCAGCTACTGTCAATCAAACGTTGGAAGTGTGAAGTAAATATCAAGGTGCGATAAAGTTAACAATAGCGCCTCGCTCTTCACAATTCTGAGTTAGCTGAAGTAATTTTACGCAGAACAGGGTTTTTTAAAAAGTTGTTCAAATAGAGAGCGCGATGCGCGGGTCACTCATTTGCAATCCACTGCTCTCGTTCTTGTTAAAGGCGGGCCGCGCTGTTTACAAAGTATTTTGTCACAAATTCGTGTGCAGCGATATTTTTTATTTGACTCGATAGACTCGCGATGTTCAAAACGTTACCTGAGTTAGATTAAGTAATTTTATGCAGAACAGGGTTTTTAAAAGTTGTTCAAATAGCGAGCGCGATGGGCGGGTCACTCGCTTGTAATTCACTACTCGCGTTCTTATTAATTCGTATTAAAACATTTTGTCACAAATTCGTGTGTAGCGATATTTTGTATTTGACTCGATAGACTCGCGATGTTCAGAGAGCGATGCAAAACGTTATATAAGTTAGCTGAAATAATTTTACGCAGAACAGGGAAAGCAAGAAACGTTGGGAAGTTGGATTTTGCGACCACTTTGAACCCGTATTTTCATTTGAAACTTGTCATAAGGCTTCTTCAATGAACAAACAATCAAAGTCATATGCTAACTTTTAAGATGAGCACTATAGGAGTAGATAGAAAAGGCCGGTTCTGGTGCAACCCGGCCCCACGCTCAATTCAGCGTTAAACATTTCAAGTCACTTCCTTGATTTTGACACAACTTCCAACAGCTATCTCAAGCGTAAGAATATCTTGAAAATGTTACGTATAAACAAGACGAAGAGAAAAAGGGCTTTTTTGTGTAAAGAAATCACGTAAAATAAAAAAAATGTTCCACTTTTTATTTTCCCCAAGGTTTCAAATTCAAATAAGAAACCCTCCCTAACTTTAGCATAAAACTTTTACCCACGTAAAGTCGTATGAAAAAACCAAAACACGTTTCACTTATTAGTTTTTTCATACAACTTTAAACGTATTCAATCCTTTTCCCTAGATAAGTCCACGCTAATAAATAGCTCAAGAAGAGAAAACAAAAATGAAAAGAAGGGAATCGAAGTTCGAAAGCGTTTGTTTGGCGTGGGGCCGGGTTCCCCCAGAACCGGCCTTTTCTATCTACTATTGCATTGTGAAAATGAATTTTCCCCTCAAAATTCAGGGGAAACAAAATTCATTTCCCCAAAATCCAGGGAAACAAATTTCATTTCCCAAAGACATGAATTCTTTTCCCAAAAAATTCAAGCAGAAAATTTGGAGAAAAAAAATCATCACCTTCAGTGATGAATTCAGAAACCAAGTTTAGATTCATTTTGCATCTTTCTGAGTATTTCTAAGTCTCTCATTTCGTCATCCTCATTAAAGAGGATTTTATCATGGTCGTCTTTTGAAAAAACGTTTCCTCGAGCATTAAATTGCAATCCACTTTCTTCCCTCAATTTTTCCCTTGAAATGTGAAATTTGCTGGAGAGGAAACCAATTTCAACGTTTTGTTCCCATTTTTTCATTTTCTTCAAGTATCTATCAATCTGTTTCATTTTCTTTTCCCAATGATTATTTGCTATCTCTTCTTCTGTCAAACTCATTTTTTCTAACTGATATTCTTCTCTCAAACACACTTTTTTCTTAAATTCTTGTTCTTCAATCTCCAATTCTTTTTCCTCTTTCTTTCTTTCCCCAAGTCTCCAATGCCCCCAAGCTAATGTATCAATTCCATTTTCTAAAATCACTCTCTTATCATCATTTGCAGACAATGCAATTTTTGTCATTGTCTCAGTGAAAAGATGATGTTCTCTGCTTCGAATCACATTTTGGCTTCGAATCACATTTCCCTCCCCTTTCAAACATTTCACAAAGTTTTCATGCCTCAAATTCTTTTTAATCACGCATTTTTTCACTCCTTTTGCTTTCTTTTTTTCCCCGCCTTCAGCCATTAGGAAGGAATAGAGTTTTGGCCTCAATGCAGCAAACTCTTTCATGATTTTTCCACCGCATTCATCTTTCATCAAACCAATTTTTTTCTTGTTTTCTTTGAAGATGGGGAGAGAAGCTGGATGATCTTTGGGAAAGTCATTTGTGTCAAAGAGTTCTTTCACATCACCCGCAATATCTTCAAAGAAATCATCTGTTCCAATCTCATAAACCAATGAATCTGTGTCTGTGTAAAGAACTTTCAAATCTTTCCACTTTTTCTTTGCATACCCATAGTGGAAGTCATACATCAAGGTTTTTGAAAGATCCAGAATTGACATCCCCACATAAACTGGTTTGTTCATGCAAACGTTTGTTTTTCTCATCTTCACAGAAATCAAAAATTCATCAAAAATTTTCACATCATCAAAGTTTGGCTTGTTGATTAATTTTTCTGCTCTTTCGCAATCTTTCACTAATTCAATGGAAACTCTTTTTCGTACATTCTCCATTGTTTTTCCGAAAACTGAATTGTTCATCAACTTGAAGAAATCTTTTTCAAATGCATTTTTCCCTTTTGTTCTCAACGCCGTGTTCTTATCAATATAGGATTTCATGAATGCTTCTTCTCGAAATGAAATCCCTCTCCAAATCTTTTTCAACTTCATTCCCAGGGAAAGGAAGAGTTTCAAATTTTTTCCATGCAAAACCATTCTTTCTTTATCCCGCAAATTTTGAGTTAACTTAAGAATTCCCCCCAGCAACAAACTCTCTGGAGCCAGGGGAAAATCATTATGCGCATCATGTAATTCATCTGGATATTCCAAATCAACTTCCAGGATACAACCTACATCTTGCCCATCAACAAATTTCTCCCAATCAACCAATTCATCTTTCCTCGTCCAATCAAATCCACCAACTGGAAGGGGTTTTGACATTGCCCATCCATAGAGGTTGTTTGCATAGAGATAAACTAAAAACTTGGAGGGAGCATTCTCATCAAAATCTTTCATGAATTTATTATTTGCTCGTCCAAATCGTTTGAATGCATTGGAATTTCCACCTCTCATTCCCCTTTCAATCATTAACAACATATCCACATCCATCAACAATTCCAATTTCACTTTTCTCATTTTCAGCATTGCATCCCAAGCCATTCCGGGGGTTGTAAAATAATGCGCTGGGTCTAATTCATAGTTTCTTCGCAATCTTCTGAAGTTTTCAGCAACATCCGCCAACAACAAAACATCCGTTTTGAGATATAGATTATGAAACTCCCCCATGTTGGACATGTTAAATCTTTCCCATACTTTTTTCGCATGCTCCCAATCTTCATTTAAAAATTCCCCTTCCATTCAATTTGGAGAAAAAAGCTTCTTTTTCGGGAAGTTCTTCGTCAAACTTTTCAAAGGAGTCCATGAATTCATATGGATAGAATCCTTTTCTCATGAGAAGATCTAAATGTTTTCCATGTTTTTTCGTTTGTTCAAGTAATGCGTCAACTGGGGAAAAACAAGAGCTTCCAACCAACAAGCAATTTTGGCATCCCCCACATTTTCCAATAATTGTTGCATCGGTTTTCAAACAATCCCCAGGTCTACAAGATTCACATTCCCCACAAGCTGTTAAGTTTCCAACCAAAGAATCAAGGGAAGAAGCCATGAATTTAAATGAATCAATGAATCGAATTTCATGCTTGACAATTTTTTCCACCCAGTCTTCTTTTTTCTCATTCCATTCCCATTTTCGTTTTAGTGTGAAGAAGATGGAGAATGAAATGTATTTTTCCTCATTGTTGGGGATGCATTTAACATCCAAAACCTCATCCAACGTGCCAATCTCTCGAACAAAAAGATGAGAATCATAGTTTTGAAGATTGTGGAAACACAGGAGTGAATGAGGGCCGTTGAAATTTCCGATTGCAAGAACGATGAGCTGCTCCACGAAACTTTCCAGTGAAATGACAGTGATCTCTCACTTTTTGCTTTTCTCCCGTTGCATCAAAAGCTTCCTCGCAAAGCCAACAAAACATTGCATCTTGAAACCTTACCCGTTCTTCCAGGGTGAGTGGATCCATTTCCTTGGGTTTCAAATCCACCAACTGCGCCTTTTTTATCTTTGCCACCAACTGTCTCACAAATTCGTTTGGAAGCTCTTTTGATCTTGTTTCATCCCTCGCCCTTTTCAGAAGAGGTTTGAATTCAGCATAAGGGGAAACGAGATAAAAGCAAAACCCACAAGGAAGATGTTCATTCATTTTTTGAGTTGTTTTCCAAGCGGGGGAAGATGTTGGTTTTAAAATTGACTCAAAATCAGCATAACCAACAAGTGGAACATGAATCATTTTCGGGATGTTTTTGAATTTACAAATGGCTGGTTTCTCAACCACAACTCCCCCTATTTTCTCAATTCTTTTTGACATCGTCACTCTCACCTCTTCAAATTCTCCGCAAGACAACTTATGTTTCTCTAAACTTCCCGCACTGGGGAATGAATTGATGCATCTTTTGCAGAAGAATCTTTCATGCTCATGATTTGAAACTTGAGATGAAACTAATCGAAAAAAATTTTTCACAATACAGAAATAGGTTTTAAACTCGGATTTCAGAAACAACAAGTCAACATGTTTCTCTTTTTCCTCATCCACCACTCTCAGGGGGAAAATCTCTCCATCCCATCCAAAGACATTCACGGAAATGAATTTTCTTCTTTCAAATTTCCCAATATCTTTCAACTCAGTTGGAAACTTAATTCCTCTCCAATCAAATTCTTCAGCTTGCTTTTTCAGCAGAGGAGTGATTCTTTCTGGGTTCTGCCTCACCCAATTCATTGCTCTTGTCACACACCATTTAAAACACATCTCATCCTCATTTTTCATGTTCACCACAGCTTTCCTTTTTTCCACTTCTTTTGGAAGAGGAATCCATGAAGATCCATGCATTGGGTTCCAACGTACCATATGAATTTCCAATCTGATAACTCTTTCAAATACCCAATTACTTCCTCTTCGATTGAAGTTTCCTAAATTCTCTAACATTTCGTTTCTCATTTCATTGAATAACAAACCCGCATCACTTCCCTCTAAATTTCTTTTCATGCGCGAATGGAAAGAGGGATCCTCCTCAATCTCTCCTCCATCGATTAAATTAGGTTTCACTAAAAGGCAAGTCAATAAACATTTGGTTTTGGTTTGTGGGTTTTTCCTTAACAAATCAATAATTTTTTCCCTCACTTTCTGGAGAAAATCTTGGGGGGTTGGTGAATCATCTCCTTGAATAATAAATTGTCTTGCGAATCCTCTCAAAGCTGATCTTCCTTCTTCAACAACTAATTCTTCTTCCCACAATCTCTCAACCGGATTTTTCAATTCTTCAATCGCAGGATCCGATCTCCTCCGAATTGGGGCATCATCCACACTCTCCAACCAATTCACCCAATCCAAAACAGTTTCCACATTCCTTTCAATCACCCGAGAAACATCAGATTTCTGAATTTTTCTTTTTTCCGGAATCAAAATAGGCGCATCAATTTTTTTATTTTCCATGTCCAAGGGATTTTTTCTGTATGGTCGCATTCTCAAACGAGCTGCTTTGTTCATTTTCGGTTGATCCATGCCACCTCCCAAAAGATGGGCTTCCAAAAACATCACCAAATCATCTTTTTTCAATCGAGACCAACCTCGCAAACCACTTGCTCTTGCGAGTGATTTCAATTCTTTCAAAAACACCATTTTATATAAAAAAAGTTTTTCTATATAAAATGAGATTTTCAATTCAAGAAGAAGGAAAAGAGAAAAACGTTTTTCACAGATTTTCTGATGCCACGCGCCAAACTAGTCTTGATTCCCGAATAATATATGCAGCTCTGAAAGCGTCGAGAACGAAATATCAAAGGCAGTCAGATAAAAAAGTTTTCTTCGTCCGGGAGGAAAAAGATGAAAGAATCTTCATCATTGATGGGGAAGAATTCACATCTTTCGACCAAATCCGAGAAAAATTTGGTCTTTCCTTAACAGCATTCCTCAATCAAGTTGCAAGAAAGAAAAAACATTTCATCGACTGCAATGAAATCTCACACCAGATTGATTGGTTTTCTCCCGAAATGGAAAGACTTTTTGAAGCAAGAAAGAGAAGTGATCTTGTGGAAATGGTGGTTAAAAAATCAAATAAAAAAACTTTTCTAACAGTAACATCCGTATCGGAAAAATCCATAGAAAATTTCATTACCCTATGAATTCATTTCCAGAAAATAAAAAAAATATTTTTTTATTTCCCAAATAAAAATGAATCCGCAAGAAATCGAAATCCAATCAATCGTCGCAACTGAACCCAAAGTCGTCAACAAAAAGTCTTTCAAATTCATCGTCATTCCCCTGAGACTTGAAGGGGAAAAAAGATCTCACTTCTCCTTCCCAGTCAAAGGTTTAAAATTTTTGAGAGCGACTACACTGGAGAAAAAACATTCTCACTGGGAATCACTCTCACACCTTCCTTGCGTGAAACCATGAACGAGTTCCAGACACACATCCAAAAACTTGCAATGAAAAAGAAACCTGAAGTCAAAAAACTCATTTCCTCTTTCTCCAATTTCACGGAAGATAATTTCAAAATCCTCAAGATGGACAAATCTGAGAAAGAAAAAATCTATGGAAAACTTTATCTCACAAAAGGCAAGATCAATGCCCCATTCTTTCAACTCGTGCAGAAAAACGAAAAGAAGATGAAGAAAAAAGTCGATCCTCACGATTTCATTGGAGTCCCACTGAATGGATCGGTTGTCATTGAAATCAGTCAAATATTTTGTGGGACTATCAAAGCTCTCACATGCGTTGTGAAAGAAGCACTCATTCTGGAGGTTGTTTCCCCTGAATCAAGGTTCGATGATTATGAAGATGTTCCCTCCGAGGAGGAAGAAGAAAATTGAAATTCGTGTCCCTAGGACATGAATTAATTCACTCAAACAACAGATCATATTTCTTCTCATGCTTCTCCAAATCCAGCCCCAAATCAATCACAATTTCATCAACTGTCTCCATTGAAGACAATAATTCTTTTCTATCAAATTTCCCACTTCTCAGGGAAAAACGCAAATCAGACAATGTTTTCTCATAGGTTGTGAAGGCAAACTTCGCCATTTCTTTTTTATTCCCCAGATTCTTCAACTCATTCACTGTTTTCAGAACTAATCCTGCTCCTGAAATCACTCCCAAAATCACAGGATTCATTGTGGCTGCTCCAGCAATCGTTCCAATCGCAAGCAAACTGGAAGAGGCCACATTCATAATCAAATTCTTCTTCTTAAAATGTTTGTGAGCTAGTTTCAAACACCAGAATCTTTTGTGATAGAATCGGAAGAGCTGTTTGATTTCTTCTAGTTTTTCTTCCCTAATGTGGGGGTTGATGTGATTGAAATTAAAGATGTCTTCTTTCATTTTTTAGGCTATTTCAAAAAGAAATGTGATTTGGGCAGCCCCAATATTTAATGATCGATCATCTATTCTTGCTGAAAATAACTCTCCTGCTTGGTAAACAACAGTTGAAAACAAGAATATTTGAATTCTATTATTACTGCTAAAACTAGTTCCACTTTGTGATTTTTTATCTGGGAGATATAAAGTTAGTTGTGGAAAAGAAGATGCTTTTGATAAAATTTGAGAAAACGTTTTAATTAATTTGCATCGGATGGGGATGACTATATCATTAAAATAATTATCAAAAAGTATATTTATGGCGTTCCTTGATTGTTTATATCTTCCAATCAGCATAAAGTTATTGCTTAAATTTGAATTGCGAATTTGATAACCATTCATATCTAAATCAGTTTGCATAGTCATCACCTGATTTTCATAAACGAAGGGAGAATCATAAACAGAACTTGGCACATCTGATTGAGAACCTTTGGCGCCATATATGATCAGCTTTGCTGGGCCTTGAACAGCTGATGATGATGTTCCTTGCCATTTCAGATCCAGATAAATGAATTCAGGTGGAGAAATCTGCCATTTATGCATGTGAATAATTGACCTTGAATACTTCGCAAATTTTTTTGTTGATTGTTGATTGATATTCAGGCTTGTGCTCACAACGTCAACGCTCACACCCGTCATGGAAGCGGGAAAGAATTCAATGCAAATCGTATATTCTCCTTCTGGAAGTTTTAACATATGGAAACCAAGTCTCCCAGAGTATTCATTAAAAACATCTTTTGTTATTTTCAAATCATACGCCTTCTTATTGAAATGATGCGGAGAACTTGAAAAATCAGTTATTCCAGTCACTGTCATATTATGTTCAGAGCTGGATTCATCCACATCCTCCATCAAATACCGGAATTCATCCTTCAAGTGGGAGGTTGAAGATATATGCGATTCATTGACATATTTTTTGAGTTCAGCCTCTGTTTTGATCAGTTCCTCTGCCAGAGCTACTGTCTTCTCATTTAACTGTGTATCAACATATTGTTTTGATGTTGCTTCATTGGATGTTTTTGGATCGGGAAGACCAATGATTTTCTCCGATCCTATATCAAGTGGTCCAGTCATTGTTCCGCCTGACAAAGAAAACTTTTTGACTGCCGTGTTGGCTATCTGCCCCACCAGCTCGGAGACTGCCGTGTCCACATATTTTTTGTTGACTGCTTGATCGACTGCTATTGGATCTTTCACATTATAAACAAAATTATTTCCCATATCAAGGCTTGTTTCCATTGGGAATGTCTCTTTTCGACTGGCAAAGACATTCTTAGCATCATTATATGACATCAGATTGTTATAGTTCGCGGATAAATCCGCATAAGTTTGTTGCTTTGATTTGACAACATTGAAAAGTCCTTTCAAATCGATGTTCTTTGTCACTTCATGCGTTGGTGCTGGAGCATTAGGATGGAACCTTTTCAGAGTTATCATATTAACGGCTGAAAGATCATTCGATTCATCCGTGGCCATATTTGTGATCAGTTTTCGATCCATATCAATCTCTCCAGGAAGAATCACTTTGTTTCCTCGAAGATCCAAATCTCCTGTCATATGAGAGGAGCCATCAACCTGCAGAGAATCAGCCCTTAGTTGAATCAACTTGGTTTCCAAACTTGTTTCAAGAACATCAAATTGATGTTTAGTGATTGCATCGTCGTTGTCAACTCTTTCCGCAACATTTGCCAGTCGTTTTTGTTGGACATCGAAGTTATTGTTGGCGTCCAATTTAAGTCAGGCTCCTTGTTGAACTTGTTTGTTGAAATTTTTTATGTATTCACTCAGGTCAACATTTGTGAATCTGCCCACATTGTTAAATATACCCATATTTTAGATAGGTTCATCAAAATTTTTCTTGACACTTTTCTTTTCTTTATCAAGAAAAAGGAATTCGAAGGGAGCAAGTTTGTTGAAAAGTTTAGGATCAACTGAATTCTCTTTTGCAATGAGCTTCACGTGGTTTGTTGTTGCAGGTGGATACAGAATCATATGGGAACAATTCAAACGAATCTTTTGCGGAACATCATAATAAGTCTGTGAAAGATAGATTGGGCTGATTCCGTGATGCCTTCCATCTGTCCAATGATTGGCAATTTTTTGTTGAATTCGTTCAGGTGCGTTCATGAGGTCATCGAAAATGACTACTTTGTGGTTATCATCATCGTATTCATTTGTATTCAAGATGTCATCCGGCCCCCGAAGTTCAAGCACGTCATACCCAACTTTTTCACTGACAAAATTCATCAACTTTTGGAGGTCGACAATCTTATCTTGGCGTTGATTTGATGTATAGAAATAAATTTGATCATAATAAAGGAGAGGTTTTCTCAGCATATACATAAGCGTGTTTGTCTTTCCGCAGCGAGATTTGCCTGCAATAAGCATGCTGAAATCCTCATCAAGAAATCGCAATAGTTTCTATTCGCTGGTCGATTATTGACATTTCGATCAAAGTTTGGAATCTTCATTTTTTTTATATTTTTCTTTAAAAAATGAAGATTCTAAATTTTGATCGACTCACCTCGGAAGAACGCGGCCGACTTATGTTATTGCAGCTTGGAGGTCGCCCGCCTTATGGCCCTGAAAAACTTGCGAAGCTACTTGAAAAGTCAACAAAGCCTGAAACAGGATTGATGGAATATCTCGAAAAGAAAACCACTTTTGACATACATCAAAGAATTGAAAAAAACATTGAATGATCTTGCAATTATCATTAGATACAAAGAGGCACTTCAACACTTATCTTTCGAAATAAATGTCGTTTCGACACTTATCTTTTTAGATAAATGTTATTTCAACACTTAAAATGGACCTTGAAAGAATAAAGAAGTTTGCCGAACTTGAACAGCAGGGATATCAGATTGCGAAAGCAGTCACAGATGTGAAAAATGAAATAAAAGACCGAGAACAGGGAAGAGACATCGCCATGAGTGACGTTTTCAAAACCCTGAGAGAACCACTTATTGAGCAACAGAAAAAGACAGATGAAAAACAAGACGCAGTGATTGAGCAACTGAGGGAAAATCAACTTGCTTTGACTGATGGTTTCAGAGACGTGGTAGAGAGTAATAGAGATGTCTTGACTTTGAATAAAGAACTTCCATTTCCTGGTGGAAATGAATTAGAACAACCAAAACAAAAAATGATTAGTGCTGAACCTAATAACAGATTTACTAAGAATGAATTGGAGTTTATCCAAAACAACGATTTAATTGAGCCCAATGAATTGATGAAATTGGATAAAGCAAAACTCGATTATCTAGAATTACAGGTGACAAGAAAAAGAAATGATCTTTCAACAAAAATAGGAACATTCAAAAGAAAATCAAAAGCAGACCTCAGTGAGGGAGCGATCCGAGAAGACCAAGAGAATCAAGCAAATAGAAAAACATTGAATAATTATTTGGAAACAATTAAAGATTTAAGAGCACTTCCACTTTATACCAAAAAAGGAGAAGGAGCGAGAATCCGAAAATATAAACAGCCCCGAAGAAATGCTTACAAAATTCAAGGAGATCACTATGGTGGACTTTTGATTGATGCCCCCAGACTTTTCAATGAAATGAAGCTGAATGCCTTCCAAGGTGGCAAACTGGTCTATCAAGCAGATGCTGACAAATCTTTGGTCAATCTTCTTTACAAAGAGATTCAATCCGCGGAGCAAATATTCCATGAATGCTGTGAAAATTTTCAATGATTTGAACACACTGTCAAATATGCCCGCGCATAAATCCTCAGGAAAATCAAAAATGGTTGGATCGGGTGTCGTCTTCTATCAAAAGCCAGAAGAGCTGGCGGATCGAATGAAAATTTTGGTTGGCTCAATGGCTGCTGGAAACAATTCTCCTGTCTTGAGGAACGACCTCTCCCAAATAAATGATGAACTCTTGAGAATTGGGGCAATTGATCAACAAATGCATGAAAAACTTCATAATAAGTATTTAAAATAATGGATGTAGATCGAGTTCTTGTCTTGAAATCAATTGATGCAAGAAAACAAAACCCGCAAAATAAACCAGGGAATTTCACAATTAAGTTTTTCCCAGAGTTGACGTTGGAAGAAAATAAACAACACTATATGGCTTTGAATCATCTTTCAATGACTGCAAGCTGGCATAACATTCGCCCAGAATACAACAACACAAAGTTGGTGATTTCAAAAGACAAGGGCCAGACATGGGAAACATTGACCTTTCCTGCAGGTATTTATGATTATGAGGATATCAACGAATTCATTCATAAAAGCATTGGAAAAACCGGAGATGTTTTTGGAATTAATGTGTTGTTTGATTTAACAACGTTCAAAGTATTTATTCAATTGGATGAAAACCATCAAATTGATTTTTCACACAGTGGAAACTTTAACATCTTGTTGGGGTTTGAAGCGAAAAAATTAGCAGCAAGTGCCTATGGTTCAATGTTTCCAAATATATCAAACAGCGTTGACAATCTCTATCTCCGAAGCAGTCTTTTGAGTGATTCAATTGTCTCCGGAAAACAATCAAATGTGCTTTACACGTTCTCAACCAGCACTAAACCCAGATCATTGCCATTCGAAATTCAACCGATAAATTACTTGTGGAACAAAATAAACTCCCTGCATATTTCTGAGGTCACCTTCTTCATGACCGATGATGAAGGCCGAGAAGTTGATTTGAATGATATCGATATTTCTTTGACTGTGGTTATTAAAAATGGATGAAAGAAGAGAAAGAGATCCTGATACAGGAGAAATAAGAAATGGTGCTGGATTTGGCGACGTTTTCTCAAAAATTGCAGCTAAAGTAACAGGACAAACGGCTTCAAAACTAGCTTCAAAATCAGCAGAAAAACTCGTGGAAAAAGGAGCTGAAAAAATTGGAGAAAAAACTGGGCAACTGATTGGTGAAAAAATTTATGATAAGTTTTCAACCCCAACACCCACACCAAAAAAAACAAGGAAAAGAAATTGGGGAAATTTTGATAAAACAAAACGCGCCAAAAAAGAAAGTCGAACCAACTAGGTATCAGTATGTGAGAGATGTTTATAATGATCTCCTCTGAAAAATAAAAAATATGATAATAAAATGGCAATGAATTTTAGAAACCCGGAGTTCGTAAAAAGATATGAATTCACATATTATGATTTGGAAACACCACTCAATAGCAACATTGCGAATAACAGGAGACAACTAAAAGGGGATTATCGATTCACAGTTGATAATTCCTCAGAAGCAAACCCAATTGATTGGTATAATGCATATCTGGAGGTTGACTTCCAACTTGTAACAACAGCTGATAGCGCCGTTGGAATAACCATAGGGCCAAATAATGGAAATCAAGATTGCACGACAACTAATGGTTTGTCATTCATCAAAAAAATCGAAGTTCAATGTAACGGGCAATCAATTTATACCAACTCAAGAGCAAATGAATCGGCAAATGCATTGACGCTCTTGAAATACACGAAAACCTATGCCGATTCGGTTGAGCAAGATCAGTTCTTCTATCTCGATGACTCAACAGGAACAACAGAAGCACGACCAGCCGAGAATCGTTATAATGCAGGTTTTGCCAGACGAAAAATCCTGACGGATGCGGCAGCTATCAATAAAATATCCATCCCTTTGAATTTGTACAGTTATTTCGCTGCTTTCAAAAATACCCTTCATCCAAATATAAAGACAACTCTTGCGGTGGACCTTGAAAATGACAACAACATTATTTTCCGAAAAGGCGCCGCACCAGATTCAAAAGTTATTGTCACTAAACTCAGATTGTGGTGCCCTAAAATAATTTTCAATGGAAGAGGCTTGAAACAATATCTTGAAGATTATCTGAAACCGAAAAAGTGGACATATTTGAAAGAACATCATGAAATAACGCAAACAGTAGCTGTGAATAGCTACTTTCGCATTTCCACGGGGCTTCGAAGACCTAGGCATGTGCTCCTTTGGGTTGTTCCAACAGCATCTTATAATAATCAAGAACATAATATCTTCACTTTCAAGACATTCAGCATTGGAGCAAATAATCGATTCTTCAGTCGAGCACAACTGGAGTTGAACAACTCAATTTATTATCCCCAATTAGAAATGACAACGGATGAGGAATCAAGGCTTTATCGAGCTTTGATGTCATTCAATTCAGCTTATAATGATACCTTGACTGGACCATTGATTACTCGAGCAAATTTCAAGAATCTTTATGGAATGCTTTATTTCGATCTCCGAAACCAAGAAGATGATGTGAAAGATGGGGTTGTTTCTTTAACGTTCAGGTATGAACTAAATGGGGATAACCCAACAAATTACACATTGAATGCCTTGGTGCTGCATGAAAAAGACATTGAGCTGTATACTGCATCAAACAAACTTCTGATCAAAGCATAAATGTTATTTCGATATTAAAAATATTGAATTGACGACTTATATGCCATACCATGTAAATTTGTCTCCAGAACAAAAAACAAAACTTGCAAAAGCAATGAAAAGTTCATCACCGATTACATTGAGACTTTCGAGAAATGAATTGAAAGGGAACGATGAATTGATGTTGACCAAAACCCAAATAAACAAAATACAAAAAGCACTCAATGCTGGGGGGGGGCGGGGGGGGGGGGGGGGGGGGGGGGGTGTTGAAATAGCCATCTCAGGAACACAAATAAGAAAAGCTGTCAGACAAGGCGGGAGTCTTTGGAGTTCATTGATTTCTTTGGGATCAAAACTGCTTCCATTTGCAACAAAAGGGGTTTCAAAAGTTGCCCCGCATCTGGCGACTGGAGCATTGAGTGCTTTGGGGAGCTTGGGGATTGATAAAATATTCGGGAACGGAATTGCTGTGCCATTCAACTTTCTTCCGCAACTTGGGGGAGTCAAAGAGTTAACTAAAAGCCAATTAGATTCTGTTAAAAGAGGACTGAAGATTGGCAGTGGAATAAATTTCAAACCAACACAGCGGCAAATTAATGGTGGACTTCTTGGAACACTAGCGGCGATAAGAATCCCGATGGCTATTGAGCTGGCATCGAAACTGTTTGGGAGTGGCCACGGCGGAGCCGGACTACAAGTTCCCAGGAAAACCGCTGTGGGGACCGGAGCCGGACTCCAAGTGTCGGCAAAACCTGGTTTGTATCCTTTCATTCCACCTCCTTTTTTAGGAACATGGAATCAACAAGGAATGGGACGCGGCAGAAACGGACAAAAAAAAAAAAAAAATCTGGAAATGGACACGGCGGAGCCGGACACGGCGGAGCCGGACTGTTGCTAGGGGAAAACAGTCCATTCAACAACATTCCATTGATAGGAGCAATTCTTTGAGACCAAAGTGGAAAGACGTTTCTTTGTCAAATTTTGATCTCCTTGATTGGATTGATTATTTAGGTGTTCCAAATTTCAAGGGTATCTTCTCAAGAGACGGTGAACACTTACATAAAACAGGATCCTGCATAATTAATTTAGATGATTCTGTGGGAAACGGAACACATTGGGTTGCCACTTGCGTTAAAAATAAAACGTTGATTTATTTCGATTCCTTTTCCCTTCCACCTCCAATTGAATTTGTTGAAAAAGCAAAAAGATTGGGATTGGAATACATTTATAATTATGGGCAACCCATTCAAGATTTGAAATCTGTTCGATGTGGATATTATTGTCTTTATTTCCTGGATAATATTCTTCAAAAATCGTTTTATGATTGCCTCAAAGTGTTTGATTTAGGTGACCCTCAACGCAATGAAAAGTTTATAAAAGAATATTTCAATTAAAAATGGAATCCTATTGTGTAAAAGAAAAAAGAGTAACTGGTTGCGTTGAACCATCTGGTTATTTTACAGCTAAAAATGGAAGGCAAATGTTTTTTCTGCCATTGCGCTTCATGCGGAATTAAAACAACTAGGTTCGTGAAACAGGGAAACTGAATCTGCCCGTCGAAGGGGCGGGCTTTGGCGAATTAGCATTAACAGGTTTGACTCATGCATTGCCTTGGATAGGTAAAAAAACAGTTGAAATGGGTCGTTATGGAGCAAGTGAACTGTTGAGAAATAAAAACACTCAGAAAAAAGCATTAGATTTCGCTCTTGACAAAGCAAAACCATTTCTTGCAAAGACGACTACTGATATGATGAATCAACTGAGTACTAAAATTAGACCCGATAGAAAATATAAAACAGACCGAGCTGATCTTGACGGAAGCGGTATTGATGTTCATAAATTACTTGGTAAACTTCCAAGGTCTAAAGGTGGATTCACTCCTGGAAAATAAAAAAATATGGGCCCCTATAACCCTTTAAAAGGACAGCTGGAATACGATCCTGAAACGGGCGAAGTCCTGAAATACCATGATCTTCCATATAACAAAGTCGATGAAATTTCCGCTTATCACGACATTTGTTATGACCGAGTAAAGACAGGGAAAACAAATAAAGGCGATTGCGACAGGCAGATGGTTTCGGCACTTGACAAAATCCCCTATGGCGAAATGCCAAAATGGGGGCAAGCAGCAAGATTCATCTTGAATACGAAACAGAAACTTGGGCTTGGATTCGCCGCAAGCGGATTGTCAAAAAACGGCAGAAGGTTTTGAGTACTGATTGGGCCCGAAACCTAAGTGAAGAATTACATAAACCAATCAGACGACGCTTTCCAAAGAGAAGAGTGATGTCATATGGAATCGACAAGATATGGGCAGCTGATTTAGTCGAGATGGGGAAATATTCTAAATGGAACAAAGGAATAAGATATCTCCTGATGGTGATCGATGTTTTCTCAAAATATGGCTGGATTCGCCCATTAAAAGACAAAAAAGGACAGTCCGTGGCTGATGCTTTCCGATCCATATTCAACGCAAAGCGAAAACCGAAAATGCTTTGGACGGATAAGGGAAGTGAATTTTATAATTCTCATTTCCGAAATCTCCTGAAAAAGCATGGCATAACTTTGTATTCGACTGAAAACGAAGAAAAAAGCTCCGTTATTGAGCGTTGGAACAGATCTGTGAAGGAAAAACTCTGGAAGATGTTTTCGGTTAATAATAACACTGTTTACTTTGACAAACTAGACAGGTTAGTCGATGAATATAATCACGCTTATCATTCTAGCATAATGATGAGCCCCGTTCAAGCCAGTCAAAAAAAAAATGAAACAAAGGTTTTCGCTAATTTATATGGAGACATGATTTATTCTAAACACAACTCAGCGAAATACCAAGTCGGCGATAAAGTTCGGATATCTAAATATAAACGGAAGATATTCGATAAAGGTTTTACCCCGAACTGGACAGAAGAGATATTTGTTATTGACGAAATATTGAACACAAATCCTGTAACGTATAAATTAGTCGATTTGTTGGGAGAGAAAATAACCGGATCATTTTACGAACCTGAACTTCAAAGGACAACACAAAGCGTGTTTCGAATTGAAAAAGTTATTCGCCGCGATTACAAGCGAAAGAAAGCCTCGGTGAAGTGGAAAAGCTATTCCGATAAATTTAATTCGTGGGTACCGTTGAGTGATGTTCAAAATCTCTGAGACACGCAAACCAGAATATGAATGTTGAACATTCATATTCATTCCAAGTTATTTCAAAACACCGCTTTCTTTCAATTCCCGATAAATTCCCCGGAGAAGAACAGTTTGCTTGTGGAGTTCATTTTTGAGAATTTGGTTTTCCTTGAGGAGTTCTTCAATGACGTCCTCCTCCATCTCCGCATCGGAGACAATGAATTCCTCGTCAGATGTTGTTGGGGTTTCATCTTCGCTTCGCTCAGCTTCGCCTTCGCTCATTGTTTCTTCCTCTGAACATGTGGGGAAATCTTCGCTTCGCTCAGCTTCATGATCACTTTCGTCGGCAAATGTATTTGTTAGGCTCATTTTAAAATGAAAGATTTCTTTTTGGGAAATGAATTTTTTCCCCTGGATTTTTTTTCCCCTGAATTTTGGGAAATGAAATTTGTTTCCCTGGATTTTGGGGAAATGAATTTTGTTTCCCCTGAATTTTGAGGGGAAAATTCATTTTCACAATGCAATAGTAGATAGAAAAGGCCGGTTCTGGGGGAACCCGGCCCCACGCCAAACAAACGCTTTCGAACTTCGATTCTCTTCTTTTCATTTTTGTTTTCTCTTCTTGAGCTATTCATTAGCGTGGACTTATCTAGGGAAAAGGATTGAATGCGTTTAAAGTCGTATGAAAAAACTAATAAGTGAAACGTGTTTTGTTTTTTTCATACGACTTTAACGTGGGTAAAAGTTTTATGCTAAAGTTAGGGAGGGTTTCTTATTTGAATTTGAAACCTTGGGGAAAATAAAAAGTGGAACATTTTTTTTATTTTACGTGATTTCTTTACACAAAAAAAGCCCTTTTTCTCTTCGTCTTGTTTATACGTAACATTTTCAAGATATTCTTACGCTTGAGATAGCTGTTGGAAGTTGTGTCAAAATCAAGGAAGTGACTTGAAATGTTTAACGCTGAATTGAGCGTGGGGCCGAGTTGCACCAGAACCGGCCTTTTCTATCTACTTATAGGGAAAAAAAATTCGGCCTCGAAATATTTTCCCATACAAAAACATCCCTGAAATAGACCAAATTCGAGCAAAATTTGCGACCGGTTTCACTGTTGGTAAAATATCGGAAAATATCTCATTCTTTTCATTGATGTCTCATCTGCAAAAGCCATATGCTAACTATTGTGAAACTAAACTAGTAAGCTCGTAAACTCGCAAAACGTGTGCGCTGTTGGCCGTCTTTAGGTCATTTTCTTTATTGTCTGAGCGTCTGGCATCCTGATTGACTTTCAATTTTCGCGCGAGTCACGCATGAAAGTCCCGGATGTGTCGCGCCATTCTGGGCGATGATTATATTCCACCTTTATTTTATTTTATTTGCTTCTGTTTTGTTTTTCTACCGTAAGGATTAGTTTGCCGTTTCTTTTGTTTCACTTCAAGTATTAATACTGATCTAGGTCTGGAAACCCAGATCCGGCCATTCTCAACGGTTTGTTGCGCGCAGTGATCGTGCATTCTATGTTTCTTATTAATTCCCTTAGTTTGGCAAACATCAGAAAACTGTTAAAAGTGCCTATTTTAAGCCAATTCTACGATAGGAATATCAGAATGTTTTATTTTTCACTTGTCTTGCGGTCAACGATATTTGTGTACAGCGGTGCAATCAAGCCAAAAACGCTAAGCATGCGTATTTACGTGTTAAAAACAACATGGCGGGATGTCTGCAGGCGACAGGAATGGGAAGTGGCAGGAGAATATCACCTGATATGCGGATGTGAATAGAAGAGAGTTGGTATGAAAAACACTGGGATTTTTCCTGAATTCTGCTAGTAGGAATGGGATTTGGACAAAAAAGAAATGTTTGGGAAATGGGATTGGTACCCCCCCCCCCCCCTCCCCCCCTTCAGTTCCCTCTTAGAAGAATAATCTTTTTTTAAACTCGTATTTTCAAACGCGCATGGTTCACCATTCAAATCCTTTTAATAGGAAACATTTCTTTCCATTATACAATTTAAAATAAGTACTGAACGAAGTTCCATTGATAAAACAGGTTCAGAAGTGATGAAATAAGTAAGATGAGAAATTAAACCTTGAATGCTTTTTTCGGAATACAATACAAAATACAATTTTATCAGCTCTACCGATATATTGAAACCACTCAAAATAAGAAGCTGTACACAGCTTGAGCTCGTGGCGTCTTTATTAAACTCAGTCCATCATTTAGTGCTTTAAGCCGGCTTTTACGGAGAAACATAAAATTATATCTGAAACGTAAGACTGCATTCAGTAGCCGACACTTGAAACCACGATCGCTTCCATCCTTCAAACTACACGCTGCCCTACAGAATCTACGACACTTTCACTCTCTTACGAAATACGTGTACCCAGCAAAATAACACATTGCACAATAATTTAACTAATCAACCTCCCAAATATTTTCTTTTAGAGCGGTCTAAAATGCTCAACACTGAGCAGCAGACCTATGCGGTAAATAAATATTCAGGTCTGGTTAGATTTTCATGTTCTGGTGTGTTAATGTTAGCTACAAGCAGTTGTAAAAAGGATGAGACACTTTCCCCAAAAAAATGTTCATTCCGTATAAAAGCGACCGCGTAACACAAATGAAATCAATGCCATGTGCTACTGACCCCCCTTCCCCTTTCAATGTTGATGACTGTTAGTTTGAATGGCATTTTTAATCTGGTACAACATTAATAAGGGGGGAGGGGGTGGGGAATTGTTGAAAACCATGTTAGCCTCGAAATATGCACTACAGTACACAATGTCTCAACTCTTTTTGCAATTGCTTGTAGCTAAATAAGATAGGAGATCGAGCGTTGAATGCTTTATGTTTTTTTAGGGCAGTCTGGAAAACTTCAATTTTAATTAAATGAGAAATAGAACATGATCTTTATGTCAACAATCACTTTGATAACATAGTATAAAGCAAGGCTGATACCACGTAGAACATTTAACGCGACAACAGTTTTACCCAGGAAAAGGTCAAGTGGCATTTATTGAGATAGTTATAACAGTTAATTTATTTAAGTAGTGGTGGGGAAAGCGAATCATAATTTTTAACCTAAAATCTAGGTAGGACAAATGGGCACAATTGTTGATTCCTCGCGAAGCGAGGGCCGAAGGCCCGAGCGTAGCGAGGTTAATAAATTTGTCGTCCCTCGGGAGCTGAGCCGCGTCAGGAGCTCCTGGCCGCGTGAATTCGAGCGAAAAATATATTTATATGTATATGTATATATACTTGATGGTGTTCGGCAGTTGCCTGGCAACAAAAATCGCGACCGCTGACAATGGCGCACTCTCATGTTTATTCATGGCGGCCGTGCTGGCGGCCGTTTACTCTGTGAAAAAAAAAAAATGTTTACTCTCGGTGAAACACAACCAATTTCTGATGCAAATGAGAAAAAACAGCAAACACAACAACGCTGGATTCAACAGGTGGCTGGAAATCCTTCTCCGAGAAAATTAACCACCGAAACTCCGCTGAACGGTGACTTGAAATTCGCAGCGCGATCGAGCAACGAAGAGACAACAAGAGCATAGATTAGAAAGACTGCGAACAGCCCAGGCACATCGTTTGACTAGGTTCAAACGCCTTGACCGATTGCCGCCATTAGAATTCTGAACGAAACCGATCGGGAGAGGCGACGCCGACTGGAAGTGTTGGACAAAATGATTCTGTTTGTAGACGTAACGAGAGGCGGCAAGAATTACACGATCAGCTAAATACTCGCGACGAATATCTTTCATACCTGAGACGGTAGGGAAAAGCAAACACTGATTACAAGAAAGGTTAAGAGCGATTAAGAAATGTAGCTCAAATCACCGGCTTTTGCAAAAAAAAAAAATATTTTGAGTGGCTAAACTACTGAGAGGATAATCAAACACTGAAAAATGATTATCTTTATAGTACACACTATAATTTGATGTTTATTGATATTTTCACTTAGGTCACTAAGGAACTTTTTAAATGATCAAAACTACAGATAAATGATCAAAACTGCAGACCACAAAGGTGGAAATTATTTCCCAAATATACAACATTTACATCATTGTCTGAATGAACAGTGAATGAAATGTGCTTTGTATACGTATACGGTATCTTGAGTTTACAGCATTCATAAAATTAATAGTTTAATAAGAAATAACATTCGAATGGTTTAGTAAGGAGAATTTCTATTTACAATTTGGATAAAAACATTTTGTTAGCAAAAAACAATTTACTGTCAGCAATCATGACCATCTAATCTGTAGCAACTGTATACATGTAGGTAAACACATGACACATCAACATTACTGCTTCACATTTATTATTGGAACGGTGATCAGTATCTTAAATCTCCTCACAATATCAGTGTACGAGCAAGTACATAGATTATGCAAATTGGGAACCTGATCACCTTCAACATGAGTTGTCTGTGGAAATCGAATACAAATTCACTGTAGTTATATGGCTATGTGAACTGTATTGACACCAGTAAGGAGAATGTACATCAACAAATTAATTTTGATTTCGAGATTTTTAAAAGGGGTAACTGGTCATGAAGGCCTAAGTCCTGGTCTTAACCTACGAATTCTCTATCCAGGTCTCTATACATTGCTTATGGTATTTGTAGAGAATCTGTTGCTTCATCTTGAATATTCATGTTTTGTAATCAATTTCGTAATTCCCACGACCTGTATCCAAAATATAGTATTGTTACTGCTGGGAGAATCTCATGCCACTTTCACCATTGAGTTGTTATTTTTTGGATAACATCACTTTTCAGCAGCAGTAACCTCCTGTGATCCCAACCATTCAAGTGAATAGAGTTGGGTTACCAATTATTTGATACCCAGTATATAGAACAAAAGCTATAGCAGCATCTAAAGGGAACAGGTTAATTTGGGAGATAGCACTCACAACCTTCAAAAATGGAATTTAATTGAGACAATCAAAATAAACAGAACACCACTGCATATTGTCCTGGACTCATGTCCACAACAGTATTTAATACATCCACTTTCAGACCAATTTTCCTTCTGACAAAAATTAATGAAGATAGGTGGTGATGGGGGGGGGGGGGGAGGGAGGGGAGGGAAAAGGAAGGGCCTGAGGATTGTTTGGTACCCAGTCCCATAGCAGTTACAGCGACCCACAGCTCAAAACCCAAAACTGACCAGCACCAGCTCCCATTTCTTTTATTTTAGGAAGTACAATTTAAATGGACGAGACTGGGAACGAAAATGTCTCAACTTTAAATTTTGGGACCATTGCCAGCAAGCAACCCATCCTCTCCATTTAAATCAGAAATTCCATCTCTCCCTCCCACATCGCTAAAATTTTGCAGTGCATCCTCCCCCGAGCTTCGCGAGGTTCTGCGAGACACGTATTTCTAGTACTAATAAATGGGAGAAGGCTACAATTTATCAGAAAATTATAAATCCTTAACAGCCCGACTGTAATACTCGAAGAGTTCTTGTTAAAGATAGAGATAACATATCAGAATGATAACAGAAACTGAGCAATGTTTAAAACGGGAAGTTCAATTCAGTGCATTTCAGCCAACCATTCACTGACGCAACTGCAAAAACGTACTGTTTAGAAAAAAATGCTGATCCATTTATGTTTCTGTTATACATTCAAGAAAAAAGTCCTTTTTCTTTCTACATATAACATGTTACAATTGGGAGTTTTCTTTCATCATTCGTTAGTGAATATTTACTATTTTTTTACAGAGACAAAATCGAAACTTCAGACGGACAACATTAATTATTTATTGCAGTTTAACAAGACTTGATTAGCATGAAAGACTAGCTTGCACTATAAGGAGTCTAGGGGAAGGTTATTTAAACGAAATTTAAACGGTGTTGAACAAAACCGCGCTCTTAACCATTTCTATTTCGCCAACGCTAATACGACTTAAACGTTGTTTGCTGACGTAAACAGTGTGAAGCCGAGAAGGCATGTAGCACTGACCAGAAATACATGCATTTAGCTACTTAAAATGACCAATTTATAAACAGATCATGGTTGAGGTCGATTAATTATCTTAAACCGCGATCCAAGTTGGAGCTCATTTACATGCAAATAACCGGCCCTACATGTTCCGATAAAAGGAGAAAAGGCTGCTTGCACCTGATGTTTTTTGTTTTTTAAAAACAAACATACAACAATAATCTGAACTTTTTAAATAAGGAAACTTTTAACTAATTTCTTTTAACGGCAAGAATATGTCGAAATATTAATATGACGAAAAAAAAAAACTAATTTGATGAACATAAAATATTTCTGATTATTTCCATTACCGCTTGTCTTACTTCTGTGATCTTCCAGCAATAGACAATCGGGTTTAAAGACGATTTTAGATATACTGAAGTCGCTGTAAATGATCTAGCAAGATAAATAGTTGAAGACAGCCCTCTTCGAGTAAAAACCTCCACTATGCAATGTGGTAGATAACAAACAAGTAATGTAAACTGCGCCCACAGAGTACTGGACACTGCCTTTCTATACCGCGCCATATTGAGTGGAGTTGCTGTGTTCGGTTGTTCTTGATGGACAGTATCTTGTACATCAATTTGGTGATGCCGCAAAGTAAAAAATATTTTTGAATATGATAAAACTGAGGTGACAAGACACAGCGAGATAGCTATGTAGGAAAACCATGAGATTATGAGGTAATTCCAAAAGTACATTGTTGTTGCGACAATGGACACAATCCAAAAAATTGTTAGAGTTAGATATGTTCGCTTCAAAGTAACGACTTGCTTGTATCTGAGTCCTAACAAAAGGGCGAGAAGTCTGTCCACGCTTATTGCAGTCAGTGTAAACAAAGACGCTGAGCCCAAAATATAGCCTGTTATATGCGTTGCAACCAATCCAAAACGGCAAATATGCCAACGTTCATTCACTGCAGACATCCAACAAGTTGCAATCACAGGTTCCGCGATAATACCAACACAGAGATCAGTTATCGCTAGGTTGCGAAACAAAAGTTTGGACGGCGGATGAAGTGAAGACTCCTTTTGAAGAGCAACTAGTACCAAAGTGTTTCCCAGAAACGCAGTGATGGAAAGAAAAATATTAAGTACTGAAAGATATATGAGCTCGTTTTGTATCCCTCCAGTTGATTCTGCCAAGCAAAACAGGTCTGCGTAAGTTTTCTTAGTTCCTTCTCCAGTTGAGTTTGGCATCGCCATTTTACTACAACTACGAATGCGTGTGTAAAATGAATTAGGTTTTAATTTGTATGTCTTTTATGAATTCGTATGATGGGCAGGTGCAGTCAAACCAAAACAACCTTAATAATTCCTATAAATTATTTCATGAGCGGATTTCTGCAATTCATAAAAAAAACACAACTCCCATACAAATGAAGAGAAAAATGCTACGATCATAGTACAAACGAAAGATTAAAGGGAGGGTTTCACGGTTCGGCGCATGTGCAAGCTATGACGTAACCCATTTAATTTCATTGTTTAGACCAATCGAAAGCGAGTAGATAACTCCGGCGGGAAATTTGCCCTTGAAAATGTCGCGGTCAGTCAGCTGATTAAATGGATGATTATGCATACCCATGTTCGCCATGAAAGCCACCAGAGCGTAGAATAAATCTTTCGGGTCAAAGGTTTTATTCAGTGTTGACTTTGTCGGTGTTATTCGTTGAAATTTTCTGTAAATTTTGGTCATCCTTCGTTTTGTTTGGACTAGTGTGTGATTATTGAAGTAAATGTGAGTGGTCTTTGACAGATAAAATTGGTGAGAAAGCGAATAAAGCATTATAATCTGTGCACATGCGCCGAACCGTGAAACCATCCCTTTAACACCGCGGTAACGAGCGAACGCCTTTCTTTAAAAACTGTCCCTAAGGTACTGAGTTTTTAATGAAGGCCTTAGTCATTCGTTCGAGTAGACATGGACGCGATTTGAATCATGTGATCAATCACTTGAAAAACGTCTGGTAGTTTCGGGTCTTTCTGCATGTACTGGTACCCATGAACCACTCATTGTCTTCTACTGTTTGTGAGATATTGTATTTCAGGTCTTGTTTTGCATTTGTATTATTGTCGTTCTTTGTTCCTTTTGTTTTACATAATATGTGCTCCGGTACATGCAGAAGGAACCGTAGTTTCGACGTCTCGATTTAGTTTTTCATTTACAGGCCGTCAAAAAGCCTGAGCTACATGGAATCAGTTTAGTTTAAACTTTTTGTTCAAAATGGATTAATGAGAGAAAGAACATGACATGTTAAAACTAGCCAGATAATATTCCGACGTTTCGGCGACTTCATGACGCCATTATCAAAGAATGAGTAAATGAATACAACGAGAGACGCCATTATAAACAAAGAGTTCCTACCATTTGGTTTTGCCTCGCCTACATTAGTTAGTATTAGCTGTCGATCACTTTTATCACCAGTCCCTTTTTCATGAGCAACCACGCCCTGTGAAAACGATATTAAATAAATCATTATTGGTGTTGTTGTTGTTTTTTCCGGACCAATCCCCGGACAGGTGAGAACTCAGAAAACGACTGTTTCGTATGGTCCCAGAGGTGTTTTGTTATCGCCGCCACTTTGAGTTCGATCTTGTTTTGGAAGAAAGAAAAGTAAAAATCCTTTGGGGCCAGAGTACGGTCTTGTCATTTGTGTAAAAACTTAACATGATCAAAATATCACAAATTCATTTTTATTAACTAAACAACGGCAAAACAACATAAGGGGTATAGAATGGTCTATCGGAAATGATGCGTCTCGGAAAATATTCAACGAGTCTCGAATTCTCGGCATTTGAAATTGGAGTCTCGAAATTTCGGGCTCGTAGTCTCGTAGTCTCGAAGTCTCGGGCTCGGATATTTTAGAGGTAAAGTCTCGTGTTCGGATTTTTTAGCGGTAAAGTCTCGGGCTCGGATTTGACAGAAACGCTAAAGTCTCGGTCTCGAATTTTTAAACAAGGGTCTCACAGTCTCGCAAAGTCTCGAATTTACCATTCTATACCCCTAACATACAGCTATTTCTAAATAAATTTGTCAACGTGAGGCTGTTGTACAGTCTTTCAAATGCAAATGAGTTTTTATTCACATGCAAAACGCATTTTATGAATGGTAGTGCAGCAGGCCTCCCCGGCTTTAGTTTGAGAAGAAAATTTAAAGAAATTCGGGTATTTCTTTCTTTTACGGAAACTAGTTGTTGGTTAGCTTTTGTGTTGTGGTGATGGTATTGTTTAGCGTCGTTTGAATCTTTCATTTTACGTCATTGAACGCACCATCCGCCACACCACGAAACTGTCAGAAACTCGGAAATGACTTATTCAGTTCTATTCTCTTCAAATAACATTCCTTTTTGTACGTATTTTTTTCTCCATATCATTCGTTATCATTGTTTGCCCGCGCATGCTCAGTTACATCGGAAATTTTTGCCAGTTTTTTCTTTAGCTGTACTTCTAATCTGAAAAGATATTTCTTCTTCCAGTCAATCTGTTCTTGTCCCATTCTCTCTTGAGTGTTTTTAATTTTCTTCAACAGTTCATCTCTCTGCTGTATATTTTTTAACTCAGTATCGTTATAGATATATTGTTCCAAAGGACTCTTATCTTTTTCAACATTTTCAGAGCATTCGACTGTGCCCGGTCCTGAGTGTTGTTTTGCAGGCAAATTTGTTATTGCAGCAACTTCGTCTTCATCTGTTTTAGTGCTTATAGAACTTTGAGATGAAATTTCATCGGAGGAAAACTGATGACTGCAGACGATCGTGTATTTGTCCTTCTGTTCAGGATTGTCGGTTGTGTCTGGTCGATTATCCACTTTAGAAGTTGTAGTTATTGAATAAACAACTTCATCTGCTCTAACTTGTAAAAGCCTTTTTAATGGCGAGTCATCAGTGCAACTTTGTTGGTCTTCAAGAAGAACTGCTTTTTTGGATTGAGAACACTGGCTTGGAGGTTGATTTGCAATTTCAACACTTTGATTCACCTCAGTGCATAATTGTGGACCGCACCGGGGCACGACTTTGCTTGTATGTTGAGAATCACGAGTCGCGTTTGGTTTAGGGGTTGCATATGTTATCTCAACAACATCATCGTCATCGTCATCGTCATCGTCATCGCAGGACTTAGTAACTTCGGGCGTGCTCTGGGACGGTTTTTCATCAGTGGAACTCTGCTGACCACGCAAGAGTCCGATCTTGCCCACACTTTTAGAATGGTCTATCGTCTTGGGTTGAGAAACCTGTTTAGAAGCTGGATTGATGATTATTTCAACAACTTCATCTACGCCATCAGTGTTGTATAATTGTGCAACGTCAGTGCGACTCTGCTGAACACTGACATGTGTGGGCACACCATCTACGCGAGGTGATTTTAATGTTTGGACAATATCTTTCAATTTGTTGTTGGCAACACACCGTTTGTCAAACTTCGAAGTTAATCTCGGCCGCATCCTGCTGGTATAACACCGCTGACCATCATTAGCTGACAAAGAATTACTTTGATATAGCATCTGATCCACACGACTATGAGAATTGGTGGCAGGTCTAGACGGGGTATTTGATACAACGTTCGATGAATGTTGTCGAATAGTTGTGTTGTTTCTTCTTGTTGGTCCAATAGTCATTGCTTCATTGGAACACCGCTGACTAGCAATTCGTGGACTTTCTTCATCTATAACTGAATCAGTTGCATCGATGTAAATGGAACGTCCCTGATCAACCACCAGTGCGGTTGCAGTTCGTTTTGGAACGACATTTTCACCACCCATAGATCTGCTAATCACACCATAGGAAACTTGTGAAATAATTGGCGTAGAGCGAGTATCTCTCGAGGTTTGCACCACACGACAGCGTTCGGCAGTTTCTCTTGATGAGGTACCTTCCGCAGCAGTAGATTTAGTGGTAATGCCTGTGATACCAGCAGGAGTGGTACCTAGTAAAAGTTCTTTTAGTTGTAAAGAATTGTCTTCTAAAGAAATCCGTTGCTGTTGTCGTCTTTGCCACGATGCGATGATTTCCAATACTTTGTTACGGGAATCAGCTCCGTCATTTGCCTGTAATCCCCCTTGCAGAGGAATACTATTATGTTCTGGTGCATCACTGCGAGGCTGTGAATTTAAATTTGCCTGTAATCCCCGTTGCAGAGGAATACTATTATGTTCTGGTGCATCACTGCGAGGCTGTGAATTTAACATACCACTGTTTTGCCTTGACATATGATTTACAGGAACACGTTGAGCAACATCGTGAACTTTCAAATTGTTATCAAAACTGGGTCCATTTCTCTTGCCGGTGTAATGTCTGTCAGTATTTTCTGCAGTTAAATAAGCGTTTATGGCGTGACTTTGTGGATGTGGCGCAACCTCATCTCGTGTACCAGCTTGTACTCTTCTTGCGAAGGACTCATTTGCAATCGTTCCACGGGAACTTTGTTTTGTATCCGCGGCTGCATATGTTCTATTAAATGAGACGTTGGTTGTTGACGGTTCTTCGCTTGAGGACAGTTGGTGGGCGATGTAGTTCATTAACTTATTTCTATATATAATTCTCTTCTCGTCCTCCGGTGACGCGGAAATGTAATTATATCTCATGTTGCTGCCTGCGTCGCTAGTTTCTTTACTCGAGTAACTTAGAAAACCATTACCGACTGCCGTGTCCCCGCTGTACCTTCTCTGTGTTGTGGTATCTGTAAACAGCCGTTCACTATGTGTATTTATTGCACTATGCCTTTCATCCCTCACTGCTTTGCTTTGATTAAACTCCAGCTGCTGATTACTTAAACTGTTCAATGTGACCTGCGCATTTGTGAGAGAAGAGTGTGCGTTTACATTACCAACCACGTGGTGTCTAGATTGTGAATTTGCCCCTGTCTGAGGAGGGAAACGCTTCAGATCGGTAGGTACCCATTGTTGTAAGTCTGCAGCAACTTCTCTTTGCCTATGTCCGGCAGTTTCTGTTCTCAAATTATCCAACCGTTGTGATAGTTGCCTTGTTTCGAAGTTAAAAGTGTCATTTCTTGAACCGTACACGTCTTGATGTTCGGAGGAAACATAATCAGCGTTCGGTAATGCGTTATTTTCCCGCCCTCTTATAACTCTAGGAATTCTACGCTGAACAATATTTACAGGCGCGGGCCCTCTGTTCTGCATAGGCGTAACGGCGACGGATGTCACATACGCAGAAGGATAATGCGGAGCGACCCTCTCCGAACGACTTGGCCTTGATTGTTTTATAGCACTCGATAAAGCATTTATTGTTCCTCTATGCTCGTTTGGCACGTTTCGAGACGCTAAGTCTGCCTCTTCCGGTAGTCTGGCTAAAATCGACGTTTTTCCGTTATTGTCAGTGTAAGCCAAGTACGAGTTTCCTTTATGGTCGTAACGGCTCACCGAAAACACTTCCTCGTTCACCACGAGAAACATATCGTTTTGACCGTCTTTTTGTGTGAACGTAAATAGAAGATCATATTGTTTTTGTGTAGGAGAGGGAGTACGACAGTTTGCCAGAGTTGGAATCGTGCGCGGTGACGCACTGGTATCCGTGCAAGAAATGTCGATATCATGTTGTATAGTTACAGGGTTGTTAATGTTTTCGTCCTGACAACGTTCCTCGAGTGGCGACAACTCACTTGTTTGTTGTGAGTCACAGTGATTTTCTGTTTTTGTCGACGACGATGTTGTTGCAGTTGATGTTGATGAAATAGAGTGCACACCGACAACTTTAGGAAAGAAGTTGTGATCAAATGCAAACCCGTTGTTTCCTTTTGAGTCTGGACTATTTAATGCTCGTAAAATTGGCTTTTTTGGTTCAAAGTGGACTTGGTCCGTATTGGAAGGCACTGATATTGTCTCTTTCCGACTATCGGCACGATGTGGCAATGATGTAATATTTTCATGTCTAGCTTCGGTTTCCTTTGTTTTTTCTGCAATTTGAGGAAAGTGTTTTAATGGTGTTTCTGTATGATCGAGCACTACGACAATATCACCTTGAGCTGTTCGAGTACTACTCGCGTTCTCAAAGTTCGAGTCCCCTTGAATTGAGAGAATGTTTTGGCAAGTATTATTTTCAAGTGAATAAGCGACTTCACTGGCGATGTTTTTCAGGCTTGTTTCACTCGGAAGCAAAAGCTGTTCTTTATCTTTGTAGAAACCATTGTCATGCCTTTCTTGTTTGATGCGTTTCGTATTAGGCGTGGTCACTTCCTGTTGAATATTAAACAGGTGACGTTTGGGGGAGCAATGACGCCTGGTGGATGCAGGATGATAAATTTCCTCTGCCGAAACACGGTGTTGTTCCAATGAACATGGTGAGCGGGTTCTCTCGCATTTAACAATGGTCTGTAGAAACTTCACTTCATCTTCTCCTGGTTCCATATCGCTGTAACATGCCAACATAGATTTCTGCAAGGTAAGGAAGACGGCCACTGGCTGCTTTATTGTCATGCACCAAGATGATGAGCACCCTAAGATAGACACAAACCCTGATTAATAATTAAAGTCAAAACAAGGTTCAGTTCCATCACAGAAACCGACTGTCCCTCTGATTAAAACCATGAAAACCATTTTATTACAATCAGAATGAATTACGGATCCAGACTTGATCCTCCTCCCATAACCTCCCCTCCGCTCCCCCCTCCCCCTCCCCCTCTCCCCCCACCCCCACCTCCACCCTCCCAGTTCACTGTTTATTTTGCCCGGCTACTTCATGTTAAATCGCACAGCGTTTAAGGCATGGCAACTAGTCAAAAAGCTCTGTTTAATCGTATTTGAGTAACAACGTGCAATGCGACAGAACTAAAGACTACAACTAAATGTCTCGAAAACAATAGGCATGTTTGCGATACTGGATTTTTTAAGTAGTCATCGAAGTTTTTGAATATTTTACATCGATTTAAGTAATATTTTAATATTTGTAATTAAATGTATTTTAGTCTTTATTTTTAGTCTTTATTGTTAGTGCATCTCAAGTGCATTGCCAAATTCAATGTACAGTCGAACCTCCACAAACTGACACCTCCCGTAAGCGGACACCAAACCTCGGTCCCGGCGATTTATCCTCTGCAACACTACATTTTTAACCTCCCGTAAGCGGACACCTCCCTTAAGCGGACACGAACACCTTTTTGGGGTCCACAGAGCCTAAAATAACCTCCCATTAGCGGACAGTAAACAATTTCCAACAAAATAGGTTCGGTTTAATGGTTTTAATTGTGCTTTACCCAATTAAACAAAAGCGAATTGTGATTCTGAACAGTACAGTTACATGTATTGTGTCTTTTCACGTACCAAAGGACACTTTTTGTTTTAGAAAATAACTACATGTAATGTACATAAAATATGCACTTCTTCTATTCAGTTCACCTCCGAAACATGGCGGATTGAGTATGTTACTGTTTTTAAACGGCTTACATCAGTTCGTGTGACGGCAAAGCGAGAGCTTTTACAGATATTTGCATTTATTTAGCGACAAGTCTTTCAATCTTGAACCGTACTTTTTAAATAAGTGGTAAATTTATGTGTGACAAAGCAACATCTAGCAATCCTGTGATGGATCATACAATTTCAAGTTGTCGTTAAAGCTTTAAAAGACATGTACTGGTGCATTATACGCCCCCAAGTGCACTATTTTGTTTTTCAACCTCCCGTAAGCGGACACTTACCCTTTGTCCCGAGGGAGTCCGCTTACGGGAGATTCGACGGTACTTAATCTTAGTCACTAAGTTATTAAAGTAAAGTAAACTAGTATTTATTTATCCACGATAAAATACATTAGGTTTGCATAAATATATCAAAAATTCCCATGGGGGGAGAGGGAGATACTATGTAAATTTTTGGGTGGGGGTGTGCCGCTGAGACTCTAAAACCCATACCCTATACCAGACTATGTTAAGCTGATTTTGCAACCCTACACTAGACTAAACACCGAAACTCCCTGCTCTATCCCAGACTTGCTGCTTTTAGAATAGTATCACTATTAGTGTTTTCAATGAAATCATCTGTCAACAATGTTGCCGCGATGATTATATTTTCGTTTAGGGAAGGCTTTTTCTCTTCAAAGTTTCACATTTCGTATTCTAGACTTCATACCACTGATCAGTTTCCCGGCAAATGACACCCTATTCTAGACCAAAACTATCTGATTTCTATACCCTATCCCAGACTAAGCTGCTTGAAAGCCATACCCTTCACAGCGGCACATACAAAACCTTATATATGAGAGCCCCCTCTCCCCCCCCCCCCCCCCCCCCCCCCCCCCTCGCCGCGCAAAAAGATACACATTAAAGCTCAATCACTTATAATACTGATACTAAAACCGACTTTCAATAAATACCGTGCCTCTTATTTCATCGTTAAAAAATGTTTGAAATTCATTCAGAGATTCCGCCTTGCCTAACATTTTTTGAGGTAGATTATTACAGAGAACCGCACCACTGTAGTGAAAATCGGAGAAAGTATGAAGTTACATCATTTCCATTAAAAAATGTGGAACGTAAATACTCAGGGGTAAAATCATTTGGGGATTTATAGATCATCAAGGCTTTATTTTTTTTATTTTGAGCTGAGTATTAAGATTTTTCCAACCTATACATTCAATTAAATGTGTAGCATTAGCGTCGAAACTTGAAAAGGTTAATACCCTTGTTTCCCGATTCTGGAACTTTTATGCTACAAATTACCCCAAACGACACTGCATTAATCGAGATGCGGTTGAACTAAGGCTTTTATAAATAGCAGGTCTAAATAAAACTCGGTAATGTCGACGACAATTGCTGATATTTGCTTATTGCTGATATTTTCCAAAGACAAGACTGTGTAGTGTTTAAGTTGCTACCAGCGTAAGGGCCTTTTCACTCATTTCTTTGAAAAATTCAACCAACCGTTTACATGAGAATCGCGAACTCGTCTCGGGGGGCGAGAGAACTCGGGTGGGCGAGTTGTCTCGCCTCGGCAGGTAGGGTAACCCTGGCAGGCGGGACAACTTTTTCTCATATAAACACTTTGGCTCGCCTACCCGGGACAACTCACGGCGTTCTGCGTGTCATGTAAAGCCAAGTTTTTAGGTTTAAGAACACAAATTCGCATTAAAGAAGTAAAATGTAAATCAGCGAAGCCCACACTGATCGAATGAATGGAACAAACTCAAAAGAACAGGTATACGATAGTTGTATTTGGAGTTTATAACTCTGCCTGTCACGCTGAGACCAGTTTTGGCCTGTTTTGTTAAAAAAAAAAAAAAAAAAACAATTCGAACAAAATATGAATCAAAAAAGGGAATTATCAATAAAAGAGACCGCATTAAAGCAAAAATACAAAGGGGAACTTTAGATTTGAATATTTACGCAGCGTTGTGAATAATTAAGTAGGGTCAACTTTGACTCGGTCAGCAGGGACAACATTTCTCATATAAACACTCGGCAATGTTGCCTCGGGAGAGAAGGTAGTCTCGGGTACCCGAGACCATATAAACAGGCCCAAAGATGACTGTTATCTGCATACATTCTAGACTGGTAAGTCGTTTATGATTGTACAGTGTAATAGAAGCAATTGAGAACCTAATAATGTTGCCTGGGAATACCGCACTAAAGGGAGTAACTTTTAGAAAGGCAGCTATTGGCAAAACATGTTTTTGTTCGATTTTCTCAATATGACCGACTGAAACCAGTTGCAAGCTTTTCCTAATTCCGTGACAGTTTTGACAATAAGATCTCGTGGTCTACTGTATCGAAAGCGTTCATTAGGTCAAGAAATACAACAGCCTTATTACCACGGTCCATGTTCTGCATGTTCAGAACCCAACCGATCGGTAGCCTGTAATAAGATAGCGATGGTAAGATCTCATATTGTGACTGATTCGCGAAAAATACCCGAAGGTTTGCCACGTACATGATTCGAGTTTTAAATTTGTTTGTAACGCAATACCTCAAGTCACAGTTTCATGAGCCAAGTCGCGGCTTCAGGCAAAAAAAAAAATCAGCAATGCCTCGATAATCTGTATCGTCTTTTCAGATTTCAGCGATATGAAACATGTAATGAGTGACAAACGCTGAAAGCTTCAGTGTGTGAGATATTAGAAAGAAAGAGACCAAAAAAAAAAATGATAAAAATGCCTTCCCACACCGGGAACCGAACCCGGGCCACGGCGGTGAGAGCGCCGGATCCTAACCACTTGACCATATGGGATTTGACATTATATATTAAATACAACTGCGCATCGTCCAAAAAGCACGTGCGTGTTACATGTTACTGATGGATTTAAAACTTTTAAAATTAGGCTAGTCTTTAGCGCTATGCTATCATCGGCATCTAACATGTACTTACCACGTTTTTTTCCTTTTCACTTCAATCTGCTCTTTGTCAATTTCATGAGTTCCTTTGTTCGGTCCGATGTGTTCCTTGCCGAAGTTTCTTGCCTTGCACGGTTGTTTTGAAACTAAACGAGATGTATCAAAATCAATACAAAGTGCTTCACGCAAAGCTTCTAAAGCTTCCACCTATTGCTTAATTAACAATTTATTTCTTGAGCTCGCCGAAGCGCGGTCAACAGTTGTAAACAGCTTGACGAGGCTGAGAAACTCGAGCCTCGAAATCGCGTCGATTTTGCGAGAGAAAACTTTGATCTTTTAGGGCATGCTCCACGCTTAAATCTGGCGGCGATGTAAAGAAAGCGAATTTATGATAATAGTGGTTGTCTGTAATTTGATCCCAATAACTATTGTTTACTTTTGAAAGGAGTTTGGCCCAACAAATGCACTTGAAATACAATTATGATCCATTCAGAAATCCAGCTGGTTGTGGACTCTCATTTCCTATGCACGTGTTCTTCACGTGATATTCGGTTGGTGTATAAAGAAAAGTTCGCGGCCCGCTGATTTATTAGCCGCCAGATATAATTGAGAGCTTCCCGTTGCCTAGGACAATGGCGGACTTTAAAGTGAGTCAGGAAAGGGCAAAATACAAACCTACGAGAGATCAAACTCGACAGATTGGACAGTATATATTTAGTGAATTTCATTCATGATCAGATGGAGACGGCTGGGGACTGATCGCGCCGGCTTTTTATTTAATCATTAACAGTCTTGTGTGACAACTGGGTGTAAATTGTTCGTCTGGTTTATAATTAAAGGACATTTAAATAATACTCAATCATTGAGAGAAACGACCATGCATTGCCAAAATGTTTTCGTATCTGTTCTCATGAAAACTTAAAAGACTTGAAGCCGCAATGTTCGGTCAGTTTTAATTTCATTCCGGTATATACAGACACATACGACAATATGCATAACACTGAAACAATACTAAATATAAATTATACACGGATAAAGGCAAGATAAATTTTAAAATCTGCTTACGTGAACGATATTGTGTGGATTAAAGTCTTTGGGTTGTCCATTACCATTCGTTCCTTATTGCAATAAGCCTCCTCAAGAGTTGATAAGCAAGGATGGCCATTCACAGCCATTCAATGCAAAAACATCTCGGCGTACCTCATGTCAGATTATATCATTAAGGCAAACCCAGTGTCAAAACAAGTTATCTTTCATGAACACGTGTTGCTCAATGCCAATGGCTGTCACTGGATGAATTTCCTATACACAAGTTATCTTTTAAATTCATGAACACGTGCTGATTTATGTTACGAGCTGTCTGGGTGAATCTATATATTAACTAGTTCTTCGCCTGACAGGTATCTCGAACAAAACGGTCTTTGAGAAAGTCTAATGTTGAGACCCAGAACATTTGGTAAACGTCTTTTCTCCTCAGTAAAGCATTTTATTTTTTTAAAGTCCTTAACTGAAATTCAGAGGTTCCCATGCCGTCTTGCGATTCTAAGCGGTTATTTATCTGATTTATAAGCGTGGTTGTAGTTAAATCGGGCCTTGTGAAGGTGAATCTACAATCTAGCAGGTTTCCTTTCAAACTTTTTTTAACTATTTTCTTCAAAATGTCCAGTCAATATAAAATAAGACGAGCAATATAAAAATTACAATGAACATTCTTAACTCGGCTTAAAACTCAAACAAATTCAATGAGAAAAAATAGTTAAAATACAGAGTGTCAAGTCAAGCGGCGGTCCAGTATTTCTACGTAGGTGTTTGCAAGTTTCAGAGTTTTAATTTAAGTGCAAATGTGTTTTCGAGGAGGGAGATATCTAAATTGACTAGCGCCCAATAATTAAAAGTACTAATAAGTATTAGCATTAAAAAAGCGAATAAACGTAGCTTTCAAGAGAAACATTTAAATATTATCGAATGGCATGATTTCGGTTAGAAACACGAACGTTCACTAAGGTTTTACACACAAAATGGATAAAAACACAAGAATGGGTATTTTCCAGGAAATGCTATTGCGTTTTTGTTATGTCAATGTGGGGTACGAACCCAAATAACCGAATTGGCCTTAGTGTAAACATTGGGAGCGATTTTAGAATACCCGGCCACTCATTTACATATCCCTAAACGCTTTATAGAACGAAGCTAAGCATATGAAAACAAAAGGATCCATTCTTATTCAACAAGATGCAAATAAGTGGCTGGGTATTCTACAGCTTAGCTAAACTTGGATTACAAAAAGAAAAACAAAAAAGCAATTAAACATATTTGTCGAGAGAATTAGTTTTCTGGAAACGACCGAACCATCATTATAACAAGACATCTGCTCTGTACTGAAATCATACCAGGAGAAAATATAATTTAATCACTACGAAAAATACTTACAAGAGTACGATTAATTAAGGAGCGAGCCAACAATATTTTTTAATATCCATGATTATTTACAGCGGTAAGTCTTATTGCATCTTATTTCCAACACCAAAAAAAAAGTTTCCTTTTTCACATAATATAAAATAAATGTGCCCGCAATAAGTTGTGGTTTGAAATAAATACATAACGTTAAGCACCTATGCTAAGCAATAAGTTACGAAGGACAATTAACTGCTACTTTGTCGCGATTTTGCGATTCACCTGACAGCTTAACCGACGAAACCAAGTGCCTTGACAACGTTTTCAGTAAGAACAACTACAACCCAGACTTTTTTAAACGCAATGATTACAAAAACAACGAACCTAACACAACTAACGCAAAACCTGTCACCACGGTGACAATACCTTACATCAAGGGCACTTTTAAGACTATTGCGCGGATTTTACAAACTTACAACATCCGTGTCGCTCACAAACCGATTACTACTTTACGACAACTTCTCACAAACGTTAAAGACAAGGACGAACCTAACGACAGACAAGGAGCAGTATACAACATCAAACGCTGCGACTGCCAGGCCTCTTACATCGGTGAGACTGGCAGAAATCTGAACATACGACCACAGGTAGCCCAAGCCCACGTCAAGAGAAAGCAAAGGATTAATTATTTTTTACCTACCCGCCTCGACTAGTTTTTCAACTATTTGTGGGTAGGTACTATTTAAATCAATATTTGTTATTTAACAAAGTGTTTTGTTGTTGTTGTTGTTGTTATAGCGGTGTGTGAGACGGGACGTGACCCTTCGATTTAAGAAAGGCATTATTTCAATTAAAGATCTGCTAAATGACCATGGTAATTTATTAACATACAAGGAGTTCTGTGATACATATTCATGCAAAACTAACTTTCTACAATACTATCAAATTATTAGCGCTATACCGAAATTGCTGTTGACCAAAGCCAAAATGTCTGACTCCTTTAATAAATGCTTTTTCACCGGAGGGGATATTATCTTTCATCTCAATAATACTGTTCAAATCAATTTAGGTAAGGCTATAGCTAGATCGAGGGACTTTTATAAATTGCTTAATGATAAAATTCACACGGAAACCCAAACCGGTCCCAAAAGATGGAGTAAAAATCTATCCATAAGTAAAGATTCATGGAGTGGTATTTTTAAGTCCCAGAGACATGTCTGCAAGGAAGTTAAGCTAAAAGAATTTCAATTTAAATTCATACATAGAATTGTAGTCACTAAAAAAGAACTATGTAAATTTGGTATTACGGCTGATGATGAATGTTTATATTGTGGAGATGAAGACTCTATTGAGCACACTTTTATTGAATGCGTTTTTACTAAGTCCTTTGTGCAAAAGGTTGTCCAATGGTTTAATGAAGCAAACTCGTGTCAGATCTCCCCTACTTTACAGGAAATTTTATTCGGTATCATCTCAAGCTCCTATGCAGAAGGATTAAAAAACAAATTTAACTACACCACCTTATATATGCGCCATTACATATATTGTTGTAAATTAAATAGCAAAGCCACCTCATTTCACGAATTTATCACAAGCTCTTTTCAAAATATAAGCATGAAAACACACATTAAATATCTCTCTGTCAAAAAATGTTTCTCCTTCTGGATACGAACCCCCGATTAGATCTTAAGTTTAATGTACTGTTTTGCCGCCTGTTAGTCAATATTAGTAGTCATCAGCATTAAAATAAAGTAGTGTAAGTATGCGTTTTAATTAGTGTGAGTAAGTGATGTAATTTAGTGTAAGTAAATGATGTAAGTAGTTTAAGTAGCAATTTAATGTAAGTGATGTGTAAGCAAGTGATGTAATTAGTGTAAGTCTGTAATGTAAGCGATGTACCTATATAAAAATAAATTTAAAAAAAATAAATAAATAAAAAAAAAATCAATATTTGTTATTTAACAAAGTGTTTTGTTGTTGTTGTTGTTGTTGTTATAGCGGTGTGTGAGACGGGACGTGACCCTTCGATGAAAGCGATATTGAGTTACACGGCGGCCGTTTTAAAAATTTAAGACTTTGTATGGGGAAAACGTCGGAGAGACTTGGGTCCGAGGACAAATTCCTCTCTCTCCAGGGTGGTTGAGGTGATTTATGTTCAGTCCGAAACAAAGGAGCCATTCGATATGCTTTAGTGGGGATGGGGTAAGGACTGAACATAAATCACCTCAACCACCTTGGAGAGAGAGGAATTTGACCTCGGACCCAAGTCTCTCCGACGTCCGTGTCGACTTTCAGAATCACCAGCTCGTGCCGAAAGAAGCGATCTTGAAATCGGTGGCAGAAAATGCTCATTTTCAGAGTAATGTGCGATGATTTTCGGAAACCAGACATGTTTTATGGTGGAAGGGACATAGTGTTTTAACTTTGGCTGGAAAAATCGCCGATCGGATGGATTTTTGGGACGCAAACCGCCTCCGAGTGGAAGTCGGTCTCAAACCTAGTGTTCTGTCTTGACTCCGTCTTATGAAGAGAATAACAGTGGTGACAAAACAACCCAAAACAGCTTGAAATGCCCCAAAGGACAAAAGAATACACCAGAGGTGAGTTCAATAGAATCACTTTATTGAATTAATGCATAAATTTCGCTTTATTAAGCGTTCGAAATCTACGTTATTTTTTCCCCATACAAAGTCTTAAATTTTTAAAACGGCCGCCGTGTAACCCAATACCGCTTTCATCGAAGGGTCACGTCCCGTCTCACACACCGCTAATAATTAATCCTTCGCTTTCTCGTGACATGAGCTTGGGCTGCCTGTGATCTCACCGACAAATTTGACTAACACTACGACTACAGAAATTACACTAACAACAACATAACATATAACTAGAGGTTACAAATTGTAATGATAATGCTGCGAGCAGATGCTGGGCAGTAAAACATAACGGAAACAGTAAATTTACATACAGAGTTTGATAATTTCATAAATTTATTTATTGGGTCAATTACCATCATTTTCGAATTACATAAACGAAAAAAAGCAAGGCTGATTTGCTATTATCTATAGCTGATTAGATCATCAATTTGGATCCGGTGCTTCTAGATCTGTTTTGTTACGTTGGTCCTTGCCTTCAAAATTGCAATCAAATAACATACCATAGGGTGCGTTTTATTGGGAAAATCCAAATCCGGATTTCTGAATCCAAAAACGGATTTTGCGTTTTTTTGGGCAAATCCAAAAACGGATCATGAATCCATAAAATCCACACTCAGGGTGGATTATTCGGATCAAATCCAAATCCGGATTTTTAGATTCGTGATCTGAGCGTTTTTTTGGGAATAGATTCGAAAAAAGTACATCTGACAAGCGGTCTTTCGTGCAAATTTACTCGTTCCGTTCGCTGTTTTGTTTCTTCCGCGATTTCATATCATGGGCAATTCAGGTAAGATTTTATTGCTTATATTTTGAAAACTATTTGTCGAGCAGGCTGATAAACACAAGCGAGTCAAAATAGGTTCATTTGCATACCAACGGTTTTTTTACGTTAAATGATCCGTTTTAGGATTTTTCGTTTTATTGGTCATGAAAAATCCATATGATCCGAGATCGGATTCTCCCAAAAAAACGCAGCCATAGTTCTTTGTGATCCATTGCAATAGCGTGCTCAGAGTTTGCCGATCGAACAATTGTTCGATCGGCAAACTCTGAGCACGTAACAACGCTGAAAAACTCGTAAAAGTACATTGCCTTTTCCGTGAAATGTCACCAAATCGTTCGTGACCTTGATGAATGCTCTTTATTATCCATTGTTCAATCGGCAAACTCTGAGCACGTAACAACGCTGAAAAACTCATAAAACAAAACATTGCCTTCCCCGCGAAATGTCACTAAATCGTTCGTGACCTTGATGAATGCTCTTTGTGATCCATTGTTCAATCGGCAAACTCTTAGCCGCCGACTGCGTACCGCGTAACGCGTAGGCAACACACTTGAATTATACAACGACTGCGTACCGCGTACCGCGTAGCAAGAAAACTATTGCCCTGTCCTCTTGGATTATTTAACGACTGCGTACCGCGTACGGCGTACCGCGTAGGCAAGAAAAAATGTTGTCTTGTCATGTCTTCATACTGCCACTGCGTACCGCGTACAGACTTTTTTCCTGAGGCACTCGAAATGGCAGGGTATTCTGCAGTTACTCCGGTCCATTGTTCAATCGGCAAACTCTGAGCACGTAACAACGCTGAAAAACTCATAAAAAAAACATTGTCTTCCCCGTGAAATGTCATTAAATCGTTCGTGACCTTGATGTATGCTTCCAGCAGCAAATAAGTTTGAATTTGGCATGATACATTTGCAAATATCAAAGAAGCGAAGAGAAGCGAGCATGTGCTATCGACGGATATGGACGGCGAAAGATGCATCCAGATCCAGGCGCATCTAAGTTATGATGACACCACTGGACGTACGCTTGCTCAAAATCATCGTGACAAACATCAAAAATCGAGACTGCAGCAGCATAACATAAAGCGCATGGAACCCAAGCAACCACAGGCAAACCAAAAATTAGTGTGCTACTTGCTTGGGGGCTCGCAGCAATAACAACATACATTGTATAACATCAACTGACTATTTACAATTCGCCTGACTCTGAAAATGACTTCCGCTCAGGTTGTCGAAACGTCAGTCATTGTCAACAACAACAGTTCTTTTCAGAACTACACTCACCCGGACGATCACACTCAACAGACTACCGATACTTTTGGGTTCAAACCATTTACAAAGAAAAAAACACAGCTACTTCTGATTGGATGATCATCGGGCAGGATGACTACAATAGTCGAACAAATTCATGCAAAAAAGACTATAAATTATTTTGCTTTATGACAACAATCTTTCTTTCTTTCTTTCTTTCTTTATTGATTTTTTTGGCGGCAATGTGAAATATGCATATTTGTTTTTGTGAAATCAAAGAAAATCACTAGCGCGCAACGTTAACTGTTTATTTTGCAACGATTTGATAAAAAAGCAAGGCTGATAAACGGTACGGAAAAGAATATATTTGTAAAATTAATATCCAATATTTCGAAAGGCACAGCCTTTCCTCTTTAAGACCGTTTATCAGCCTTGGTTTTTTAACATATCGTTTCATTATTTTATAGCTGATTAGATCCTTTACTGCAGGATCTGGTGCTTCTATTTCGTTACGGTGGTCCGTTGCTGAAATACAGTTACTTGTTTACTGTTTATTTTGCCCGCCTACTTCAAATTAAATCGCACAGCGTTTAAGGCGGGAGTTAACCTAAATTTGAATGAAATTTGATGAGGTTTTAAGAAGGGTTAGGAGAAAGAAAATGATTTTTGGAACACCAACAGACAGTCGATACCCACGCAAGAGCACCCTAGGTTGCTAGTGGACTAACTTGGTATCCGTCTATTAATTATTAACTACAAATTATAATTTTAAAACTTCACTAAATCTTCAACATTTCTTATTTCCCTAAATTTTACCAATCCTTTGAGAAAAACAATTTCCTCCCAAACATACCCAAAAATCACCCAAAAATTTACAAAACCCCCCGTAACATAGGTTTATGTTTTAAGCATGGAGGTTTTGGATTGCTTGAAACGTGAACGAGATATTTCCATTAAAGCCATGTCAAGTGGCGGAAAAGTGGCGTTTAGGTTAACTCCCGCCTTAAGGCATGGCAACTAAAAAAGCTCTGTTTAATAGGTGTTCTCTGCGGTACTGTTTTTTTTTTAAGTAGTCATCAAAATTTTGAATATTTTACATCGATGTAAGTAACATTTAAATATTTGTAATTAATGTATTTATTTTTAGTGCATCTCAAGTGCATTGCCAAATTCAATGCACATAATCTAAGTCACTTAGTTACTAAAGTAAAATAAATTAGTCTTTATTTATCCACGGTAAAATTCATTAGGTTTGCATAAATATAATACATTTTTGTGTGGGGGTGTGCCGCTGGGACTCTGAAACCCTTTCGCTACACCAGACCATGTTCAGCTGATTTTGCAACCCTATACTAGACTAGACATCAAATAATCCCTACCCTGTCCCATACTTGCTGCTTTTAGAATTGTATCACTATTAGTGTTTTCAATAAAATTATCTGTCAACAATGTTGCCGCGATGTTTTCTTTTCCGAGTTTCAATCCCTATTCTCGACTTCATACCACTGATCAGTTTCCCAGCAAATGATACCCTATTACAGACCAAAACTATCTGATTTCTGTACCCTATCCCAGACTAAACTGCTTAAAAACCATACCCTTCACAGCGGCACATACCCAAAAACGTTACATATGAGAGTCCCCACCCTTCCCCCACCGCCGCCGCGCAAAAATTACACATTAAAGCTCAATCACTTGTAATGCTGATATTAAAACCTGCTTTCAATGAATACCGTGCCTCTTATTTCATCGTTTAAAAAAAGGTCGAAATTCATTCAGAGATTCAGAGAGTCTACTGTATCGAAAGCGTTCTTTAGGTCAAAAAATACTTCTACAGCATAATTACCACGGTCCATGTTCAGAACCAAACAATCGGTAGCCTGTAATAAGATCGCGACAATGCATAGAGCGGAAACACAATTGACATTTCGAAATGATCTCGTGTATATAAATATCCGATGGTTTGCCACGTACATGACTCGAGTTAATTTTTTGTAACGCAATACCTCGTCACAGTTTCGTGAGCCAAGTCACGGCTTCAGGTAAAAAAAAAATAACAATGTCTCGATAATACTGTATCGTCTTTTCAGATTTCAGCGATATGAAACATGTAATGAGTGACAAACGCTGAAAGCTTTCAGTGTGAGAGATATTAGAAAGAAAACGATCAAAGATAAAAAAAAGTCATCCCACACCGGGAATCGAACCCGGGCCACGGCGGTGAGAGCGCCGGATCCTAACCACTAGACCATATGGGATTTGATATGATAAATGAAGTACAACTGCGTATCGTCCAAAAAACACGTGCGTGTTACATGTAACTGGTGGATTTAAAAACAAAATTAAGAATTAGGCTAGTCTTTAGCGCTATATTATCATCGGCATCTAACATGTACTTACCACGTTTTTTTCCTTTTTACTTCAATCTGCTCTTTGTCGATTTCATGAGTTCCTTTGTTCGGCCCGGTGTGTTCCTTGCCGAAGTTTCTTGCCTTGCACGGTTGTTTTGAAACTAAACGAGATGTATCAAAATCAATGCAAAGTGCTTCACGCAAAGCTCCTAAAGCTTCCACTTATTGCTTAATTAACAATTTATTTCTTGAGCTCGCCGAAGCGCGGTCAACAGTTGTAAACAGCTTGACGAGGCTGAGAAACTCGAGCCTCGAAATAGCGTCGATTTTGCGAGAGAAAACTTTGATCTTTTGGGGCATGCTCCACGCTTAAATCTGGAGGCGACGTAAAGAAAGTGAAATTATGATAATAGTGGTTGTCTGTTATTAAACCCGTAATAACTTATTGTTTACTTTCGAAAGGAGTTTGGCCAAACAAATGCACTTGAAAGATAATGATTCATTCAGAAACCCAGCTGCTTGTAGACTCTCATTTCCTATGCACGTGTTCTTCACGTGATATTCGGTTGGTCTTTTAAGAAAAGTTCGCGGCTACAATAGCTGTCTTTTATTAAGCCGCCAGATGTAATCGAGAGCTTTCCGTTGCCTAGGATAATGGCGGACTTTAAACTGAGTCAGGAAAGGGCAAAATACAAACCTACGAGAGATCAAAATCGACAGATTGGACAGTATTGGACAGTATATATTTAGTATTTGACCTTTTTTGCCAGTGAATTTCATTTATGATCAGATGGAGGCGGCTGGACTGCGATCATCAACTAACTTGTGTGACAACTGGGTGTAAATTGTTCGTCTGGTTTATATATAAATTAAAGGACATTTAAATAATACTCAGTCATTGGGAGAAACGACTGTGTCTTGTCAAAATGTTTTCGTACCTGTTCTCTATGGAAACTTAAAGCAAGAACTTGAAGCAATGTTCGGTCAGTTTTAATTTCACTCGGGTATATATAGATACATTAGTACAGGTAATATGCATAACACTGAAACATTACTAAAATATAAATCGGATATGATACAGGCAAAATAAATATTAAAATCCACTTAGGCGAACGGTATTGCATTGGTGTGTCTGCCGCATCGTCGGTGGATTAAAGGCTTTGGGTTGTCCATTACCAATGGTTCCTTATTGCAATAAGCCTCTGCAAGGGTTAATAAGCAAGGATGGCCATTCACAGCCATTCAATGCAAAAACATCTCGGCATACGTCATGTCAGATGATATTGACGCAAACCCAGGGTCAAAACAAGTTATAATTAGCTTTCATGAACACGTGGCTGTCACTGTATGAATTTACATAACTCAAGTTATCTTTCATGAACACGTGCTGATTTATGTTACGGGCTATCTCTCGTAACGTAGTTCTCCGCCTGACATGACGATTGGGAGCTCAAACAAAACGGACTTTAAAAAAAGTCTAATGTACAGTGTAAGTGCAAAACATTTGGTAAACGTCTTTTCTCCTCATTAAAGCTTTTTATTTTTTAAAGTCCTAAACTGAAATTCAGAGGTACGTTCCCATGCCGTCTTGCGATTCTAAGCGGTTATTTATCTGATTTATAAGCACGGTCACGCTAGTTAAATGGCGGCAGGGTGAATCTGCAATCTAGTAAGTTTCCTTTTTCCTTTCCTAGGGCTAAGCAATCCGTAGGCTATAGTTTATGAGTCCGGGGGGGGGGGGAGGGGGCGCTCTCCCATATAAAAATGACGGGGGTGCTCGTCGGAAATTTTCGACTAAGGGTACCAGAATGTCGCTTAACTGGCGTGGCTCAAATTAATTTTTACCCATAAGAGGTACTAATTCTAAAACAAAACGCCATATTATGTCATATTTTTCGGCTCAATACCCTAAAAGGTACCACGATTATTCTAACAGTGGTCATTTTAAATTTTTAGAACCCTAAGCGGCATCAATCTACAAATTTTGATCCCTACAAGGTACGACGAGCACCCCCGTCATTTTTATATTGGTGTCCTCCATCCTCCCCGGGTTTATGAGCAGGCCTCACTGCGTTATTAAAGGTAACAGCATTAAAATGGGCAGAGTGTTAATGATTATCTTCACGGGCATAGAGCAAATACTGGCTGCGGCCGCACTAGAGTAGTTAACCCGGTTATTTGCAATTAATTAATTAAAATTAACTGGTTTAACAAAATTCCTGATGCGGCCGCGTATTTTTGGCGTTCACCGAATTTTAACCGTGTTAGCGGTTCCCATGGAAATTAATTAAAGAACCACATATTTTGTGACCGGGTTAGGTTTATTTATTGTAAAACAAAGTATTTCTCATCCATTGAGATATACATGTACCTACAATGCCACTGTACAACTATAAAAGAGCCATTCCTTGTGTCAGAAAACATTTTACATGCTTATTTAATCAGCTGAAAAGCCTACAAAGAAACACAACTTACGTCGGGTAAAAAATACACCATTGTTATTGGCTAAACTAAACAAGCCAATGAAAAGATAGAACATTTGATCCTCCCCAAGCGCTCATAAGTCGCTAACATTCTACAACGTCAGTATGATTTATTTGTGTTCTGACCATCTGCTCCTGGATATAAAATATTGTTCTAAAAATATAAAGCTTTGCAGGAATTTGTTTTCTGGGGTTTTTGTTTTGCACGATATTTTTTTTTGCAGTTCAAGGCCGTGCTCGAATTTTTGGTATTTGCCCAACCCCCCCCCCCCCCCCCCCCCCCCCCCCCCTCAAAAATCTAATGGTCCGTCCCAAAACCACCTCGCTAGGTAGTTTAGTGCAGGTTAACTTTCCCGATCTGTCAATCATCTTCGCTTACGCGGTAATTTTTGACTTCCTGTTGAATTCGTAGATCTTCGTAGGGACGACTTTCAATTTCAAATAGAGAAAGGAAAACCGTCGTGTGTTTATGTTCTCCACAAAACCTATAATTTGATCATTTGACGATGTTGTTTTGCAAGGAATAACAATATGTAAAATGCACGTGCAGAGGCATTGTTTTCGCTCATTTATCGTATTGTTTTGTGCAGCTCTCGCTAGCAAATGATAACATGATCTCTCACGTTCAATGTTCAACCTTCTGAAGTGCGGCCGCTCAGAAAAATAAACGCGGTTATTTAATTACAAACACCTTTTCACCGAGTTATTTTAACCGGGTTACTGGTTTGCCTCCTGCCAGTTGGGATTTTTAACGTGTTATGTTCTATTTGCAATATTTGTTTCTATATTTAGTGTCCCCAATTAGTGCTTGCGCGCTAAATACCTTGACACTTAAATAAAGTGATTTATTTTATTTATTTATTTACTAAAAAAATAACCCAGTTAACTCACCAAGTGCGGCCGTAGCCACTATACAGTCAATTCTTGCCTTAATCATTCATCAACGTTAAACTGAAAAATTCATACTATCATCGGATATGAGAGGATAAATAAAATCTGAGCATTTGATAAATATTGACGAGCCAGCAATTAACTTTGTATGAGATTGTTTTAGTATGGACGGGAAAAACTGTCCACATTAAGCTAGCAAATTTTAGAGATAATGTGTGGGCTTTTGGCCGGGACCAAGAAAACTGTCCGTATTAAGCGGGAGTCTGTAAAGAGAGGTTCGACTGTCACTGGACTGTATGTGAATATTCGGTCAATCGCCGATTCAGTGGGATTATTCACAGGGTAAAATCATGGGGAAAACGGCGAAGTTTCGCGCAAATGCAAACCCAAATTAGCGAAATTGAAAGCGAAAAGAACGACAACGGACACGAAAATTTGGGGGAAACAAACAAGCGAAAAAGCCGGGCCGAAATGAAAATGAAAACACATCAAAAGCGGCCACAGAAAGTGGCGTAAAAGACGCTGTTGTCAGCAATAAAACAGTACTCTAATTAACCTGCGATTAGGCGCCCTTTTTTTTCGGAGCGAAGGTCGGCAGGAGCTCCGAAAAAAAGGATGCCTGATCGCAGGTTATAAATGCTCGCGAGTGAGCTATTCTTTCATAATTAGGCTTTTTCTGCCAGCCAATGTTCTTTTCACTCGTCATCATTGTATAATACGAGATAACGGCAGCCTTGAATAAATTCTGCCGGTAGAATTTCGAGCATAATTCACTACCTGTAACAGTGAGCATTCTGCCGGCAGAATACCGCATTTGCGAGCAGAATTAGAGCAGAATACGGAAGAATCAGTAACACATGTACAAAAAGATAAACATACCAGAATGAAAGATAAATGAAAATAAAAATTAATAAAGTCAAAACGAACCCAAATTATCTGGCATGTTGTGTTTCGCATCTTATTCGCATGATGAGCTAAAATGCGCATATATAAATATACCTATGTATACCTTTATATACTTTGTGGGAGTCGTAACAGGAGACAGAGATCGAGTGCTCGATACACATAGTAGAGAAGGAATATGTCTTTTTTAACACAATATATATACCTTTGTAGATTTGTTGGATGTTCCATTGTTTGGTATAGTACTTAACAAAAACGTCGCCATATCTCAAAGTAGTATTTTATTTTACCGAGCAGAATTTCGTTGCCCAAGTAGAATTTTGAGCAGAACTCACGATTTTTTACAAGCATGCCGGCATGCAGAATGCGTCAATTAATATGAAAAGAATTTATCGAAGCCTAGATCATGGATGAAGTTTGGCGGACTCCGAATGGGTTTATCAACTATTCCCTTAAAACTCTTTTTTTAAGAATGTCTCGCTTTCTTTAAATGATTTTGCAAAACGTCTTTCAATATTTCCTAGATTAATGCCGTATCTTTACTGAATTTCAGTAAAAAACTGAAATTATGCAAAATTTGACCAAAAACGTTGGTAGTATCCTTAACTGTTGCTGACGTGTGCATTTATATTTCGAATACGCGAAGCGTTGGACGAGACTAAGGTATTCGGGACCGATATGCAAATTTTCGCCACAGCTAGGATATGAGCTGAGACACCTGTGTCCGGGAAACCAAACAAAAATGCTGGAAATTTCCTGACCGAGTGCCAGTTTTTATAATCAGAATAGCACACAACTCCCATCAAAGGACAAAGTCTTGTTTTTATCTCGTGAATACTTGAAGCGTTGAACGAGATACAGTAAACGAGAACAGATATGTAAATTGCCAGTCACTCGAAGGCCCACTGGACTGTAAACATTTTTTGTAATTCCCCAGGGTATTACATCATCCATTTGTGTCGTTTCATGCAATCATAGTTAATCGAGGGACTGGTTATGAAACCTTGCAGACTTCAATGGTAATAACAAAGGAGCTACAAATTTTTGTTGAACCGTACTTGACCGTGCACATCTTTTGATTTTTTTAATCACATGACTGAATAACTAAAAAGCACCATTTCTATTGCTCGAACAAAAGTTCAACATTTATTGTGTTGTGCAAGGTTAAAACCGAAAAACGATAACAAAAACATCGGACAAAGACATTTCTCAGGTTTCATAACGATTGCACTTTATTGATGACGAGCCTTAGCGAGGCAGCCGCCTATTCGTTACAATAGCAGGGAAAATCCAAAATTTTGTCGGATGTAAGATCACAAGCATGCGCAGTCGATTGTTTTTTTAATTATCCGTGGTATCCACGCCTACGATGAAATAAAATAAAATTGCACGTGAAAAGAGATATCAGATCTTACAGAGTTCGAGTAAAGTTCCGGAGTTCGAGTTGATTTCCAGCGAGGAAGGCAGGAGATTATATATACGAAAGTCGGTTTCTTTTAAGATAATTAACTTGAAAAGCGAAAGAAATCCTTTTATACATATTTCCTTTCACGAAAGTTGTGTTCGCTTCGTAAGGTACTGTTCTGAGCTGACCGCTCACAAATGTAAATATTAACACAGGACGAAAATAATAAACTTGATCCCGCCGCTCGTGGTGATGTCAATATTTGTTTAAGTAATGATCCGCAAGTGCTGAACGGCAATGCACGATGGAATGTAAACTTTTTTCATTGTTACAACTAGTAATCTCATTGGCCTAGACTCAAAAACCGCTAAAAAGTTAAGGTTTAATGTGCATTTTGTCCATTTTTTTTTGTTTCAAGTAATTTGAGACCCAATCGCACAACATGCTGTTTTTAGCGGAGCCCGCGGGCCGAAGGCCCGGCGGAGCACCATACTCATAGAACCTATGCCGTCATTTTTCATGGTCATGGCTAGCGGAATGTTTCGCGGGCCGAACGCCCGCCGTACGCGTTGGGCTAGCTCGCTGGCGCGTATGACGTCGCAAAACATGCGCGTGTGACGCCACAAAAAATCCGGGATCTTTGAGGCTTTGTTTTTCGCGCGGCTACACAGCCGTCGGTACTTTGATGTTTTCCTGTGTTTACTAAGCGGAGAAAACCGTTTAACCCTATCCAGACCGGGCTTTTTTTGACCGTCTGGGACCGGGGGGGGGGGGGGGGGGGGGAGGGGGGGCTCCAGAAGCCCCCCCCCCCCCCCATGTAACTTTGAAACCGCTTGTGCTATGGCCACCAAATTTACACAGGATAATGTTGTCATGAATTCTAGTAACTACAGATACTTTGGTGTCATAATGACGTAACGTGACGTCATTATGACGTCATATAGTCGATTTTATTGGCTAAAACAGTCTTTCATCAATATTTTCTCAATTTTGAACATATAACAACAAGACTTTAACAGCTACCTATTTGATAAAAGTCTTATGTTTACTAACACTGTTGGTGTTGTTAACAATAACAGTGACATCATTATGACGTCATATACAATGAAATAACGAACTGAAACGTTCTATGAGGCACATCTCTGAAACAAACGGTAGTGTTCATACCAAACTTTCACATATTGATGCAGGAGTAACAGTTAATGAATTCGTAGACTTTGTTGCTATGGTAACAGCATGTGACGTCATAGAAGTGATGTGTACATTTTCTTAAAAACTGGAACAGTTAACTTTGAAAATTATGGCTTTTCATGTACCTAATGAATTCAAAAAAGCTTTCTCAAGTGAAAAGGACATTTTTTTATGATATTTTGACAATAAATGTTTAGAGATAATGGAATTACACAGACAGGTAATATACTAGAGATAAATTTCCCATTTTATTGTCCGCCATCTTGGATCCGCCATCTTGAATCCGCCATCTTGAATTAGTCCAAACGTGTTTATTTCGGTAAAAACACCGAAAAATAAAGCAAATGGACTGCTAAAGCTTAGTTTATTGTGGGCAAATGTTTCACAATCCTAAATATGAACCAATAATAAAATTATAGAGAGAAACGACCTTTGGTAAAACTTCGATCCGCCATCCTGGATTTTGACATTTCATATTCAACATTTTCCTAAAATTACCGTTAATTAACCTTAATTAATAAACAATTATACATAATTTGATCAATTATCGCTAAATTAAGTGGAAAATATCAATTCAATAAGAAAACTTTGAAATAATCTTGATTAAAGCGAAAAATGCTAATTTTGTAAAACATAGGTGTCAAAAAGCGGTTGCTATGGAAACGTCAATATCGGTGGACAAAGGACGCTAACGGGAAAATGTTTTCAGATAAATTTTAGGAAAAGTCACCAAATTTGGTGGTCATTGCATCGACCGTTTTGAAACGACACAACTTCAAAGTTCGAGCGGGCTCCAAAAGCCACCCCAGAAAATGTTTAAGAGGGTGCTTCTTTAATAACCACCCACTCAATTTTGCGTGAAAAAAATTTTTGCCTGAAACTCTAGCAAATGAAAGACTTTATCGAAGCTAGAAATAAAACAGGTTTAGTTTGGTTCAAAAGGATTTTCTGCCTGCGCAAGGAGCCGTTGAATATTTTGTCCGGCGAAGGCCCGTCGCAACGTCTCGAAAATGTAAAACAATAACCAAATGTAAAATGTAAATGTAAATGAAATGAAAATGTAAAACAATAACCTCTATCCTTTAACAATTTCTTCCATAACTTGGCTCCAAAATAAAGAAAAACGAAAATAGGCAGAAACTGTTGTCTGTAACCGTTGCCTTTTTTAACAACTGAAAAAAAAAAAACAACACTGATAATGTCTCCTGTCATTAACGTTCACTAAGTAGCTGGTCTCTTATCTGACTGTCGGGTTGGTCTGAATTAAACACAATCAAAGTACAACAGGGAGAAGCAAGTTCAGGACACTTGCAAGTTAGGGACAGCAGCTTTATCTGACTCTACCGGTTGCCTACCAAACTAGTTGTTTTAATTTGTCGGCATTTTGTCTTTTTAGTTCATATTTCTTTGCGTTCATCACTTTTGACGATTTCGTCTTTCTATATAAAGACAATAAAGCAAGCTAAAACCAAGCTCCTGGCCATAATCATGAAACTACGTTCTTAATCCGCAGTTTCTTTTAAGATTTTTGTTACTGTATACTAATACAGAATATAGAAAATTATAATACAAATCTTAAACAGAATATACTCGACTGCACAGTTCCAAACTACCACAACTCATGCAGTACATACACATACATACATAGTTTATTTTGTAAAGCAGGTTAAAATAAGGCAGCTAAGCTTATAAGTAGAGATATAAGGATATACGTATAGGCGTCTTTGGAACTTGGTACTCATTCTATTCTGTAACACGTGATAGAAACCAATTTGTTTTGTATAACAAATGTGTTCTGTGCTATGGTTGCCTTCACTCACTCGACACACTCCCCAATAAGAAGCTAGTTTTATCTGCAAATCAGTACTGCACAGCGTAGAAGGATTCTTTTACATTCTGAGTATGCCAATTTCAGAGTATTTTGTAAGAAATATCCCATTAATGTCCTCTGGGTAGATGCAATAATAAGGATCAATGACATCTATTTGCTTTGTCGTTATCTCCATCAATCAGAGGCCAAAGGTAAGATCCTTACCCAGGCATCAGTAATAAAGTAAGTGTCGGCCGTGCGATCGACACCAACTCACGTTTTCGGGCCCGAAAGCTATTTTTTAAATGTAGTTTGTAACGAAGGGTGTTGAAGTTTTTAGCCCACAAAATCAGGTAAAGTTGTGCAGTAAACGTAATATTTTCTTGCTTAGCTTTCAAAATAAACAAAAGCCGAATCTTCATTGGTAAACATTCTGCACGTAACACAGTTTTTCGGGTCCGAAAAGTTTTCGGGACATTTTAGCACGCCAGGGTGGAGTGAAGACCGTGAAAAGTTAAAAATAACTCATTGGCCAGGGTTATTAATTATAACAGCTGGGCTGGGGAACTCTCAAAAAGAACCAATAGGATTGAAACTAAGTATACGGCAAAAGAGGTACGTTTTCAATGCTCTTTTATTTAATACCTTAAAATTAAACCCTTCAAATTAAGTTCTTAAGTTCGCCTTAGTTGATCAAACTATAACAGTAATGGTCAACAACTATTAATTGATAGTTGTCATTTTGATTAATTTGTCATCCCATTTTTATGTTAAACCCTTTTTAAGTTACGATTTCCCCAGAATTTCTTCGTTTGTGTCCAGTAGCCGTGTCCATGGTATCACTGAAACCATTTCCTATAGAAAGACAAATGAAGCATACTTAAATTAATTGATCCTTTGCTTAGAATACAGATTTTACTATGTAGGTAACATTTTTTGTGAGCATTGTTACTGCGCAAGTGAGTAAGTTAGTAAGTTACTTACAGTTGAAACCACAGGCTTACCATTTTCTGTTTGTGTGGTGTGCTTTGCAACCGTAATGGTCGTATCGGTTAATAAATTAGCCTCACTTAATGCGAAATTTACGGCTCTTAAAACTGATGAAAATAGAATAGAAACTCTCGAAATCACTGCCAGGTTGTTTAGCTTTGTTCTTCTGTGTTTTTTTACATTTTTTTCTACGTTTATTCAGTTTGGCGATTTGGACTCACGAAAGCGGTGAATTTTCAAAATAACGGTCAGACACGCTTAAAAGTAGAAACAGAGAACACTTTTGACCGAGTCAGACCGTTGATAGAATGGACCACACACAACACACAATTCCTTGATACGCTCCAACGAAGGGCTGCGCTCAAAAAAATTATATTTTTACCGTGGCTAATTTACCTTATCAACTCAGTTAATAAAAACAAATGTCTGGCCGTATAAGTATCTACGATTGTAAGAACATCTCACCTCATTCCAGCTGGTAGACAAAGACGTCCCCGAATTTGCTTCTTCCGTTGGCATGGCCTGTGTTGGCCGTACTAAATCTGCACTCATCGGAGTTACCATAAATGTTGTAGGTATTCTCGGCGTCATCTCCTGACCAGCAATTCGTTTCGTCTGCTCCAAACATCGTGTATCCAAGGGAGGCGGCTTTTGCTTTGCAGTAGTCATAAATTGCATCCGGGCCTGACACACTCCCAACGTCGTTGTCCAATACATCCGGAAGGACCTCGTTAGGAGATTTGTTGCTGTAGCACCCAAGGTATTCCCAAACATCTTATCAATGGCAAAGAGGTTAATTAAATTTCTTGCATAACGTCAATATTCGAGGACCTCTCTTAGATACCTTGGGTATCTGCTTTTGGTGCCATAGAATGGCTCATTAACATTAATTTGGCACTACAATATCTTTCGTTCACCATGGTAAACAATGATACGGGGGAATTTGTAATGGAAACAATGACGTGTTGAAGGATCATGTGCAATACTCCCCGATTAATTGCAAAAAGAGCTTTCTACGAAACATGCCCGGGCATGCATGTAAAGCGACTACAATTAGAGCATTGATAATCACCCCATCATAAGCTCGATGGGATGCTATTCAAGCACTTTATTCGCCGATAGAATGGTAATGCCATTATTATTTTATGTTCACATATTCCCTTTTGACAGTTTACAGTGCGACGCGCCTTACAAGTTAGCCAATCAGAGCGCGCGAATTCAATTGACGGGTACGCCTCTTTGCAAAGTTGAGCACGATGGAATGTAATCTTGTCGTTTTGTGTTTATCGCAGAAGTGTTAAGTCAGTTACAATATAGGAAAATTTAATTTACCTTTTTGCGTACCACGTTTCCGCAGTTACGAAAATGATTATAGGATTTAGCTGGTGATAGAGCAGTTTTCAATAGAGTGTCGAAAGTAATTACACAATTGCTTTGGTTTTTCATTGCTATGCTTTGTGATTGGCTAAAAAGTCTCGCGCCACTTTCTCGATCAATCAGAAGTAAAACCAAAACCAATGGTGACTTGCTCGCACGCGTTTTCCCGCGCTTGGCGCCGGCGACATGTATTTGCTTCTAGCTCTGATTGGTTCACTGGATTGTTTACGACTGCTGTGATTGGACAGAGTAATAACTTTGGTTTTGGTTTTACGATACTCAAATGAAAACTGCTCCATCATGCAAACTTATAAAAATGTTTGTTGGGTGCTCACGGTAAGTTGCGTCGCACTGTAACAATGAATGGTCCACTTTTTACACACGTATTGTTTAACACTTGAATCAGTCAACAACTCGTCTAGAATAATGTGTAAAGAGACTTGAATTTGGGCTATAAAAAGAACTGGTATATACTCATTGCTTGATTCTTTTATTAGGTTAATGTATATTTTAATGTACAGGATCGATACTTACCGTTTTCATTCGTTTTCTTGTAAACAGCCATTGATCGTGACGCTAAATAGCCAAATGAGCCGACATTATTAGTTTGGCACTGCCCTGATGATCCATAATCGTCATACGTATTTATGGCATCGTCACCAGTCCAGCATACGTTATCATCCAGACCGAAAAGAGTGAATCCTTCACTGTTGGCCTTCTCTTTGCAATATATCAATTTTTTTGTTAGCCCAACATAAGCTACCTTCCTCAGGATATCTGGCAAGGCTTTCCCACTGTTATGAAAACATCCTCTGGCATTCCACGTTTCTGTAAAAGAATAAAAAGAATCGTACAGCTGAACTGGCACCGTGGGTTTGGTACAGTAGAACCTCCATTTTAAGAGAACACCCTCGGGACAAGACGAAATGTCGCATTACACTGTATTTATAGAGGTGTCCCCTAATGATGGTTTTGCTGGTATTGGTAATAATTAACCACTCGAACACTCTTAGCTTGGGATGCCGCCATTTAATTTATCAATTGTGAAATACATGATTCGAATTGCAACTGCAACCTTAGACTGTTTAAATTGTAGTTTGCTATTTTTGCCTCCCATTAGGTTTTTATAGCACAAACACATCGTTTTTTGATTTTATTAGAAAATTAATGTAGCGCACGTGAAACTAACAAAAACTGGATAAGAAATAGTACTGTACAGTTATTTATGTCATCTAGTGCATCAACAAATATGATAAAAAGACGGGGTCAAAATGCTTGTTTTCACGTTATAGGGCTGTAGCAAAAACAGAATTTGCTGGCTTGTGACGGTAATATTGTAAATCGTTGCCTTGAGCGAGTGTTCAACATTATTTCCAGAAATTTATGACTAGCAATGAAATGTTAGTATTATTCTTATGTCTGGCAGAAGAATGTTACGGAAAGCGCCTTAAAGTTATCGAAAAGAAAAATCATTTTCTGCATCTGCGGGCTCCCTGTGAAACGCCTAAAACTAGATTGTTAAAGTGATTCCATAAAAATATTCAAAAATCGAATAATAAATAATTCTTCAAACTTGGATGTATATATCGTCACCATACTCATATATATATTTAGCGAACTGACTTCTCAAAGGAAACCCTCTTGGTTCAAAATGCGCTTGCGCTCATGCACGTGCAAATGACGCAAGATATTATGCTCTGTAGTGATGCGCGATGCAATATAGGGAGTCAACTTAAAGAGCAATTTACACAAGAAACATTTTTGTTCTTACTTGGGCATTCATCAGTGTTACATGCTACAGTAGAAGAAGCGGGTCCCAAGTTACCGCAATCGTTGCCATCGTTTTGTGGTGGTGGATTGGTGCACGTTCTGGTTCTTGTCTTTGACCCTCCTCCACACGTCTTTGAACAAGGTCCGTACTGTCCCCATTCAGAGTAACCGCCGTTTACTGAGAGAAACAAGTTGAGACAATGTTAGTTAGTCTTGTAGTGGTAGTTACTCTCTCGTGTCTCTTTTAGTGACGAGAAAGATACGCTTATACACACATATCGCTCATAAAATGCCGATGAAACGGAGTTGAAAAAATGTCTATTGTTGATAAACTCACTTGGGCATGGGTCAATGTTGCATTCTGTGGTAGGCGAAGCGGATCCCAGTCCACTGCAGTCCTGTCCTCCATTACCTGGTGGTGGATTTGTGCAAGTTCTGGTTCTCGTTTTTATCCCACCTCCACAAGTCTGTGAACAAGGTCCGTAAGATCCCCAAGCAGAGTAACCACCATCCACTACATAAATACCAAGACATTATAAAAGTTGTGTAATACAACTAGGCTTTTTCTTGTTATATTTCAGTCTTTTTAGTGATTGGTAAAACAATTATAACTGCCGAGTGAAAATAATTAGTACTCTAAGACAAGGTCCTGAGGAATCAATTGTTTATCATACGTCATGCCATCTTCCCTAAAATTTTTGTCTCGGCCGTGTTTTTCCTAGCGCGTGGTCAAATCAGTCTTGGTCATACTCGTTATTTTAAGCATCAGTTTTGCATGAGTTATCACAAAAGAAAACATGCTCTACAAAACTACTGCAGAAATGATATGCGATCGCCAGTTTAATAGTGACAAAAAAAAATCATAAAGAGGCACAAATAGACGTATTCCTCTCCAGTGAATATATTTTAAAATTATAAATCTTGTTCTCTTTATACTTGAAATCTACTTTCTTCTCGTAGAATTAAAGTATTTGTTGTTTATTTCATTAGCTGTTTATTTTTTGACTCGTTTACCTGGACAATCACCACTGTTACACTGCTGTGTCTCGCTGTTTGGACCCAAGACTGAGCAGTCCGCTCCTCCGGAACCCGGGGGAGGATTGGTGCAAGTACGGCTCCGCGAACGTGAACCGGTTCCACAACTTGAGGAACACTCGGACCAAGAACTCCACTCAGAGTAGCCCCCGTTCACTTTAAAAATAAATATAATAGGCCTTTTATATTGTGTTTTTTGATGGAAATAAAACTTTAGAGGTCATTCTTTTGAATGTTTTACTTCGTTTGGGTTTCGTCAGGAGTGGTTTGGTTGGATAGCTAGTTTGGTTGGTTGGTTGGTTTCGTTTGATTGACTTCAGTGCGTTTGTAGTTGGATTGGTTGTGTTTGGTAAGGAGTGGACTGGTTGGAGCTGGTTGGGTTAGGTTAGTTGACTTGATGGGGTTGGGTTGTTTGGGTTTGGTCAGGAGAGGATACTTTGGTTGGATGGCTAGTGGAGCTAGTTGCTTTGGTTTAGTAGACATGATTGGTTGGCTTGGCTTGGTTAGCTGATTGGTTGGTTGGTTGGTTGGTTGAGTTTGGTCAGGAGAGTTTGGGTTGGATGGTTAGAATACTTGTTGGCTTTGTTTTATTAAACTTGATTGTTTGGTTAAGTTGGGTCAGTTTAGAGGTTGGGTTTCTTTGGTTGAATGGTTAGTGCAGTTGGTTGCTTTGGCTTAGTTGACTTGGTTGGCTGGCTAGGTTGGTTGGATTTGATCGGTTGCTTAGTTAGTAGAGCTGGTTAAATTGCGTTGAATTAGTTGACTCGATTGGCTGGTTGGGTTAGTAGATTGGTTTGGTTTGTTGGTTGGTTTGGTCAGGAGAGGTTGGGTTGGTTTGGTTACATGGACAGTGGAGTTGGGTTTCTTGGTTTCGTTGACTTCATAAGTTGGGTAGGTTGGGTTAGTTGGGTTGGTTGGTTCTATATAGTTAGTTGGTTGAGTTTCGTTGAGAAGAAAGGTTTGATTGGTTTAGTTAGATGTGAGTTAAGCTGGTTAGTTGCACTTTTGAAAATAAACGCTCTTACTCGTTTTGCATCCGTAGAATTCCACTCTCAAAGCTTCGTAACGATACCAAGACTCAGGGATGATTCGTATGTACCTTGCACTTATTGCTGGGATCAGCTCATGACTGACGATGTTTATTCGGTCTGAGTTTGCGGTAAAAGTCTTGAACAGAAATGTGATAAATCAACATATTAATAGTATTGACTTTCCACGGGAAAAAAGGGAAAAAGGTGAATACACAGACACGCAAAACAATAACAGTTACGTCTAATTGCCGTATTTCCTAGAATGATAGCCGTCCCTTGATTAATCTCTCCCTCGAAAAATCGCTTCCTTTTGGTAAAAATATTTCAAATAATCGCCTCTTTCAATTCATCGCCCTAAATCCCCTCCCCTTTCTTTCTCATCCTCCCAAGTTAAAGTTTAAATTGATCCACGTACGCGTCTTGTATAGGAAATAATCGTTACACCATTACGCATCTGAATTACACTTATAAAAATTGTTCATCATTCTTCGATAAACACTTCTCACTTTCAACAGTTAATGCTCCGAATTTATTTAAAATGACAAAACACTTCTTCCTTTGTTCACTACACCGAGTGAGGACAAAAAAAGGTTTATGCTGCCCCCAGGCTATCACTTAACATGGACGAGTTAGGCGTTGCTAGGGTATTCCAATAGCGGTTGCAATTAATCCTGGATTTTTCTTTTGGTTGAACACTTTCAATAAAAAATGTTCTTAACAACTCAAGCTTAAGTTAAAACTAAGATATTGCGAAACATCGCAATATTTTCAAGAACCATAAAAAGAACATAATTCTTTCCCGCATTTCTACTTTCACAAATGATCAAATTATCTTTAAACATGTCGGTAACCCATAATGTAAACATCGACAAAACTGTTTTCTAGCCTCGGCTATCGGCTGCTAGGTGCGTTTGCACACAATGATTTTATCTTTTCGCTGTTTGTTTGGCGTTTCTTATCAAACGCGTGCCATATTGCACGTTAGGCGTGACATGTAGCACACTTCTTGAGAGTGATAAGCTTTAGCGAGCGACACTTTCTGTTTTGCTTACTAAATATGCGCAAATCGTGTCATGGCACGCGTACCGGTGCATTCGTAATTTTTTTCTGCTTCCTCGTGTAAATATTATGAACAGACCTTACTCGTAATCAATTTCGTTAGCTATTCTCATGTCATATTGTTTTTTCTATTTTGTTCCTGTGAAATGATTTCCGGATTTTGTTTTTACAAAAATCATCTGTGTGTTCTTCACCCGGGGAGCATGAAGAGCCATAGCGGTGTTACAACGAGTAGTGCATAGTAAAAAATAACCAATATATCTATCTTCGGAAATGGATCGACGGCGAGAGACAAGAACTGTACCTCAGTATGTCCGTCAGGCTGATATTGTTGGAAGTTTGAGCCTGAAGAACTGTATCTTAATGTGAAACTCTTAACCCAGTAGTCTGTATTATAGTAGCCCTGTGTCGAAATGCCTGAAACTTGTGTTTCAGTTCCGAAGTCGACTTGAAGCCACTGGTTGTGGTCTTGAACTTTCGGAATCCAAGCTCCATAACGCCCAGTTGCCCCCTGGTAGTTAAGCCTGGCATTCGGAGGTATATACGCTGTACCCAGTTGGGAAGAGGCCGTTATCGCAGAATTTGGAATATCTAAGCTTTCCATTCCTAATGGATTCCTGCAACTTGGTACCTCAGGGATTGGAAAACCTGTTAAATGCACAAACATCGTAATTTTTTTAAACAAATGACATTTGACAAAAACCTAATATTTTTGCGACGACGCAAGCTTCCTTCGTGTTGACGTACAAGCGAATAATGTAATCGAAACATAAAAAAAATTATGTTTCGATTACACACGACAAACACAAGAAACTGCCATTATAAATAAGGTCATGGAAATTTGTTTTCGCGAAGAGCCAACTGTTAAAGAAAAAATTCTCAATGTTATATAAAATGGTTACGGCATTAAACTGTAGCCCTACTGCGACCAGTAAGAAACGTGCGGAAAGAGGCAGAAATACGCGCTTAAGTTTTCAACATTCAGAGTTCAATTACATATTCAGTGTGGCATAAATGCATGGGTTTGTTGCATGAAACTTTTGTATTATATTTAAGTTATGTCAAGAATTAAGCCATGTTTGATCTTGTCAAATGTTTTTCTTGGTAAACATTTGGTACTATTTGCCACCCTATGAGAAGTAGGATGGAATAAATAGTACACTGGACAAAACAATTGAGGATTTGATTAAGGTGTTTCGATACAGTTTTCTGGAGACCATACCTACATTTTTCAATCGGCTTTTAAGGGGTCTTTTCCAAGTCAGATCAACGTGACATTTTCACTACTAACTGATTTTGAATTTAAGTTTGGCTAAGTATATATTCTGGTAAAATCGATATTACCATGATGACGATAAAAAAGAAACTTCGAAATCAGTAAAAGTGAAATTTAGCGCGTTTAAGATTTCGCATTGAAAATCCCACATAGACATCTTAAAATATGGTATATGGCATATACGTTTTGCAAGAATAAAAAAAATCTGTATGTTTGATTTCAAATAAATCGCAATAACAATTCAAACCTTACTATTTGTGCACTGGTAATAAATTGATCGAGAGATTAACACTAGTTTTGTGAAATTACTTAATGATAGTGTAAAAAAGTAGCTTAATGTTTTGTTGGTAAACCTTCAAAGTTTTGTTTACCTTATCTTTTGCGATCTTGAGAACTACCATTTTTCCTAACATCGCTTCATGTGCAATTTTTGGGTATTTTTCGATTTTAATCGCTTTTGCAAAAATCAGAGAAACGGCTCCATGGATTTGTTTAAAACGTCCACCACACATGCTTACCGATGTGCAAAATATTATCTGAAAGTTTCATTGACATTGATTCACTGGAACGCCTTTAAATTTATAGATGAAGACGACGTACGAACCGGCCGAAAAAATGGCGTTACAAATTCACTTTTTAAAGTTATGTTCAGTAATGATTTCAAATCAATGCGCGCTACATTCCTCCGTGATTGAAACATTGCAATGTACGCTCGTTTATGCAAATTTCTTTGCATCTGTTTACTTTTGCGTTCAAAACGCCTGCTGTAAAAATGTTTTTAAAACGCAAAAGGGCATTTATTGCTCAAAATAATCCTAAAAAGAGACTTAAGGTGACTCCATATAGTTATTGGCCAGTCTTCCAAATAAAATACACACGATGTTATTGCTGTCTTTCGAAAGTTTTGTTTCGCGATACTAGGCATAATATACACATACACGTAGCTTAGGCTTTCTCGTTTACGGAGAAGTCTAATTTGGCAGTCTTGTCTCGTTACTATGGCAACCAATTATTAAATTGTTGGGCTTGTTGTTCATGGCTACCAAATCTCTCAACGGATTTTCTCGGTTTTTACACGGTAAAAATTCACGATTTTTGGTGAAACAGAAGAAACATTCAGTAAGTCTAATCTAACAAAGCCATAAAAAAATCGGTACATAATTTTCGGCAATTTACTCACTTTTCGTTTTTTACGTTTATTGGGTTTGTGTATGTACAAAAATTGTTGTCCTTTTTTGTGATCGAGAACAAAGAAAATCCTACTAATTTGTCAATTTTTATAAAAATTCACCGTGTGGAATGCGCGCAATAAACGTTTTAAATACCGTGAAAATCTCTTTATTTTCGTGACGTCATCAAAATAAACAAACGCGCGCTCGCACTATTTTCGTGCCCATGCTTCGCGCGCCAAAAAACTATATGGAGCCACCTTAAGGGAATCTGGAAAGTAGCAAGGAGAGTAATAAGGTACAATCATGCTCGAATATAGATAATAATAGATGCACAGCAGATCACAACGAAATGTATAATTGATGACGTCACAAAAAACAGTGGTACAAAGTTTCTAATTTCATACCAAGAAATATACTTGTTGGAAGTAGCTTGATTGGCGGATTAATATACCGAAAACGGTAACTCGCTATGGCAATTATTTCTCGAGTAATAACAATTTGAAGAAACTTCAGTGTCCCCCCGGAACCATAATTTCATATAAAATCAACTCCAATCGTATGTTGTTTTTAAAAGTTACGAGTTTGGTAAAGTAAAGTTAATAGTTTTAAAAAAAAATCACCTGGTTTTAGATTTTATTTTTATTTTTTATTATTTTTCTCCCCTAAACTATAATTTAAGCACCGAAATAATTGTGACGTCACAGAACTAGGTTTTTGGTCTGATTTTATTCAATTTTTCTTGTTCTACTCATCTAGGACAATCAATCTGTAGCATAACTAGAATTGCTAACATAAAAAAAAGACAAATTGTGATACTTTTACATAGGGTGGGGCGCACCCTTTACTGTGGACAAAGCGTTCTTCAAAATTCAAAATGTCATATCTCAACTAATATTGAATATTACAGTATAATATAATAAAAATGAACAGTGACGTCATAATTTGATATCCCCTGATATAATGTGGCGCATGTCCTCTGTTCAGTTGTCCAGTTTGGTGACGAAATGTTTAGTACATTTAAATATATGCTTAAATAACCTAAAAATGCCACCCCTTAGTGATCCCTCGGAGAGGTGCTTTGGCTCCGCTGTGTATCTAAAAAAAATAATACATGGTTCTCAATAGTTACAATTATCACGAAAAGCCTTTGGAATTGGTAGATAAAAAGAAACGTAGTTCCAAAAAAATTGTACCATAAAATCACGAAGAAAACAGTTCTTGAACGTATTAAAGCTGTTGTAGCGGTAAACGGTGCACTTATAGAAACTAGAACTTCATTAAAATAATGCAGAAGGATCGAAAATGCTTTTTTACGACATGCATATATGAACCCTTTGAAAAATGTATATGAAGATGAAGGAAACAACCGGAAAGCTCATTTGAGGCGCAAAATTACTGGAACGACTCGACAAAGACTCTCATGCCAGTGCCAATTTTTTTGTTTGCAGACTACTTCACAAAATGGATGAATGGATGCAAATGTAGAAATTAGTTCCACGATTACCAATTGAGGCCTTTATGAAATTCAAGAGCCGAAGAACGACTTTCGTTACAGGTTTCAACAAATTTTACAGCGAAGCAAACTCGAACGCATTGTAGATATTCGCTACCATGTGGCGATGTTTTTTCTTTCTGGTAATTTAATTAATTTATTCCATTTCCACTGCATTAGTTGAAACAATGGTATCACACATAGAATATATATATATATATATATATATATATATATATATCTGTCTGATTTTAAGAAAAGGCACCTCACAAAAAGTGAAAATTGAAGGTTTGATGTCACTTCAAATGTACAGGGGCAACCAACGAACAATCTTTGGTAAAATACATTACAGTATTCAAATAAATTAAAATAAATGATATAAAAGCATTTCCAGGTGTTCTTCTACATAAAAAACGTTTTCAATTTAGTAAAAAAAGGGAGTTAAAACAACAAGCGTGTAAAAAACAACATCACATACGAAAGCTTTGAACAGTTTACAGAAAGAATTAATGATAACAAACAGTTAAAATGCACCGTAAGTAAGCTTCGAGGTAATTCTAGGTTTTACCTTGAGGTAAATATAACGCCCTGAGTTGTAAGTTGTTAACGTTAGCAGAAACCACTTTCGCGCTAACTACAGAAGAGATCTGGAAAAGAGTCTTTTTCATATCACGTGTCCATGACGTCGAAATATTCAAATCAAAGTGGGAAAGTAACGATGGTCGATCGATCTTGAAGCCACTCTCGAAGCTTACATTTGGCTTTGAGCTCCTGTGGTCAATTTTATTTTCTTTGTTCGCCACATTTGTGCCCGTCTGGTGGTTGAAGGACATCATTAAGTCCGGAAACCCGTAAGTCACTAGCACCTTTCAAAGAAACGAGGGGTGTTTTGCTTTTCGACTGTCGAATAGTGTTGATGTTGGCACTGTTGCGGCCGTTCACAGTCGGTAGGCAAGCCGATCCAGACGGAGTCTAAAAGCACGTTTTGTCTAAAAACTGTATGATCGTGTGTTGCAGCCCATTTGTGACACCTTGCTGTGACCGAAGTTTGGAATTGAAGAGGTGCTTTTAGACTTATATATTTTTGTGAAAAATCAGTTGTAGGGCATTCCGCATTCGTTGAACTCAGGAGTTTCCCATAATTCATTGCGGTATATGTTGCGTTCTTTTTGCTGCATGAGAAGCTTGCGATAAAAACGAAGAGGCAGGAAAGGCAATAATCTCAGCAATAAAGTAGATTGCTCGTCTCCAGCGAAAGAAGCGTCTTTTTATCCTTCTACCCGAGACGAAATGTAGAAGATCGTAGCTTTTAAAAGCGGCATCACGTTACTTTGCGTGACTTTGAAAAGGGTCAGAAAACATATTATGGTTCCTATGTCAGCAAGCGGAATGGAAGGTGGGCCGAAGTGAAACCAAAAATTCCGTAAGTGTTTTAATGTTATGCAGTTAGACTCTGTACTTGATTTTGTTATATCTCTATTAGTAAATAACTATGGTGTTTTGGTTTTACATCAAGCCGAACCGCTATGTTTCGTGTTAGTTTTGGCGCGTTGTTACACGATTTATGTAAAGCTTAAACTGCTTCTCTCGCCTGAAGTATTTGTCAAATTTTAATTTCAGCCTATTAGCTTTGGCATAAAGACGCCGTCTTGGCTGAATTTTCTGTAAAAGAAATGCATTATCACTGTGTGTTTTAATCTGTGTGTTTTAGCAAAAGAATGTGGTTTATCGGTACTCACACTTTTTGCTCGGCGATTTGACTAATTAAATCTCAAACATCATGCGTCCTGTTGACAGCGGATGTTTTTCACGCTTTGGAATTGTTAGCTGTTGAGCCGCTAGTTAAGCAAAACACTTTCTATAAGACTATAGCCCTTCCATCCGAATTTCGTGAATATGGCTTTAATTACGCTCCGCGAATGTTAAACTTCCGATCGCCAAAGTGAATAGTTAACGGCCGTGAGTCAGAATAGTGATCTTGTTCATTTCAACTTTCTTCTGAGAATAATATAAATTTAGAATAGGTTCTATGATCTCTTTTTTCTTATGGCGAGATCAGATCAGTTGACTATTCTAGTGAGATCAGTTTCAAATTATTTATAGCATCGCCGGCATTATATGTGTGTGTGTGTTTCTGTTTTTATCTCGTTTGTTTGTTTCGAATGCTGTAAAACGACTGCTAGTAATTAGTGAACTTCACTGCTATTGCTTCTGTAGCGATACTGGGCAAACACTGCACTAATGCTGTATCACTAGAACAACTATTCTAATCCTGATCCTAACCCTAACCCTTTAAACTCAAAATGTAACCTTAACCTAAAACCACCAAAAGGTTCCTGTACCCTTAGGCTAACCTAACCCCTTATACTAAAAAAAAGGTTAACCCTTGGCCTAGACCAGAACCTGAACCGTAACCCTATTGCTAAGCTCAACTCTATAAGTCATTTAACTCAGGACGTTATATTTACTTTAAGTGCACCCTTTATGCGGTGAGCGCCATTGTAATTGACAATATTATTCGTTCAATGAATAAGCGCTTAAATCTTGTCATTAAGAAGGGAAAGCGTACAAAATACTTGTTATAAAATACGTGACTTTCATAAAGAGTTAATTATTCAAGGCAAAAAATGTAACGCATATTCCTGTAACTTAAAAATGACATTGCATGTCTTTTACATGTCACGCTTTCGTAACATCTTTTACATGTCACGCTTTCGTGACAGTACAAGTGAAAAAAAAGATTCATCACCCCCACCTCCCTCCCCCTTCCAATGTTGATGACTGTTAGTTTGAATGCCATTTTGGATCTGGTACAACATTGATAAGGGGGGAGGGGCAGGGACTTGTTGAATACCATGTTATCCTTGAAATATGCACAACAGTACACAATGTCTCAACTCTTTTTGCAATTGCTTGTATCTTCAGTTTTTACTCACAGTTTGCAACCCGAGTCCAATTTGAGAACAATTTGCCCCCCTAATACAGTATTTTAGCAAGTGACATAACAAAAATGGCAGGTACCTTTTCCAAAATTCAGACAGATATACATATATAAAGAAGAAAACTTAGCTAAATTACATAAGAAAGAAAAAAATATATATATATTATTGCAGTGGGGAAGGACTAGAAGGGAACATACGAACCATTCGAGCTAGTCCACCCAAAAATTACAGCAGACTCTTAATAAAAAAAAAGAGTAGGGGAAAAAAACAAAACAAAAAAAAAAAACATTAAAATTATATCTTAAATGTAAAAACTATAATTGCTAATATGACATATCCAAGATTAATCTAATCAGAAAATAATTGTTACATCAATCACTACATCCAAGAGGCATGCGGGTGATCAGGGTCGAAGCTCATCTTTTTATAAAACTCATTGTATTGTTTTTTTAAATAATGATAGGCTTAAATTAGAGGTCCTGAGTTTATCAGGCAGGTTGTTCCATAAATAAGGTAATCTATTAAAAAAAGTGCCTTTGAATAATTCGGTTCTAACTTTGTTAATTTTTAACTTATTACTATTACTTATTAATATTACTTATTACTGGTCTTAACGTTAACACTGGTATATTTTAATAATTTTCCATGTGTGAAATTTTCTTGTCTCTAATGTTGCAGTTTTTAATGGAATTTATGTAAAGCATTTAAAAGTTATTGCCATTTAACCCATTTGTTTTAAAACTCCAGTGTAGTATTGTAATAGTATCACACTATTAGGCTATTTATGCACTGTATAGGATCAAAAGTGATATAGGGTACAGGATATGTTGTATTGTCTGTTTCTCCTTGTTTGGGCTGGATTTTTGTGTTTTTGGAAACCAAATTATTTTGTCCACTAAATAAAAAAAAATCACCAATAAATACAGTGACAATGTCTTACCTGATGAACAACCATAGAAGTCAGCCCGCAATGCAGTCCAACCGTAGTAATCCGTTGGGTGGATTCGGATGTATTGGCAAATAATGGGATTTGCTAGCCTGTGACTCACAACTGTGTACCGATCAGTGTTACCATCGAAAATCTTCAAATGATGAAAAAAAATACATTGTTTTGAGGACGTAATAAACAGTTACAGGTAGTGCATAACATCTTCTCACATGCAATTTCACTTCACTGCGTACTGACGTATAGGAATCTCTAATCTATATATATATATATACGCGGGTTCGAATCCCGATCAGGACAATTTTTAAGGTTTTCACTTTGTGTTTATTTATTCTTTATTTTACTGGTTTAAGTTCATTTGTGTTATTTATATTCGTCAAAAAGGCCTAGAAGCCTTCCAGTCAGCTCCTGTGAAAACACTGAAAATTGTTCGGGAGGCCCGTGAGCCATAAAGCCTAAAGTTCGGCTGCGTTATTGCGTGGTCGTCCTGGTGGTGTAGTGGTTAACACATCGACGCTAGAAAGTCGGGGACGCGGGTTCGAATCCCGATCAGGACAATTTTTAAGGTTTTCACTTTGTGTTTATTTATTCTTTATTTGACTGGTTTAAGTTCATTTGTGTTATATATATATATATATATATATATATATATATATATATATATATATATATATATATATATATATATATATACATACAACGGATGCACAAGCACCCGGCTGTTACAAATGCGATAAGACCAGATGTGACCTTTGCGAGAATTTCCTTGTCAGTTCTAAAACTTTTTTCAGCGCCCAAACTGGCAAAACATATAGTGTTCAACAAAAACTTTCGTGCAACTCCAATAATGTAATTTATTTGGTTCATTGCAAGAAATGCAATCTCCAATATGTTGGATCTACCACTACTGAATTTAAAGTTAGATTTAGGAACCACAAATCTACTATGAAAACAAACAAGAAAACCTGCGAGGTCGCCATACACTTCAACAGAACGCCACACATTCTATCAGATTTCACTTTTCAATGCATAGACCAAATTTATACAAACACAAATCAAGACACAGAAAAATTACTTGTCACGAAAGAAGCGTACTGGAGTGCGCAGCTATTTTCCCTTTCGCCTTTTGGGCTAAATAAAAGACAGGAATTTCATTCAAAAAATCGTATTAATTACAGTTAAATTCAGGGGGTTTTATCACTAGGTTGCGATTTTCTTATAGTTGACTTTTAGCATTAATTTTTATATTTTTATCTCCTTTTGTAATTGTCTTAGCGTTCAAGGGCCTCGTTCGGGGAATGTTATTTTTGTGCTGGCCTCGTCACTCAAAGGCTCTGAGTGCGGAATTTATTACTCATTGTTTAAAGTGCATATGAAGTAATTTTTTATTTTGTCTTTTTTTGGAGGCTATTATGCCTTTATTTCGAAATGATAAAAGAAATTTGTCAGAGAAAAATTTAAGGCCTCTTTTTTGCCGTCCAAAGTAGCACAATTTGCAGAAATCAGTGTCCCGGAGACTGGGAACGAGGTTTCGAAATCCATTGTGTTGATGACTTAGAAAATACTTGAGATTCGTTTCTTCAAAAGAATGCCGCCATGATACTCGTGAGTTGAAGTATTTTCTACGTCACAGCCTTGTAATACAATAGCTTTGGCCGCGCGCTCGATAGAGACACTTTCTGGCGGAAAATGCAAAACTTTCAAGCCGAATAATTTCTAAATGGGAAGGATCTTTTCGATGAAACCCACAAATTTAGATAAAGAAAGTAAAACACTATCAAAACATGGAAATATTTTTTTTACTTCATATGCACTTTAAGAACCCTGCTCAGGGATTTTGTTGTGACCTTGGCTTGTATGTTTATTCAAAGCCCTGAATGGGAAACGTATTACGTTAGGGCAATTGCATAACTTTTTACATCTATTTTTGATTGTCTTTCTTAGTAATTATACCTTCTATTGTTATGTTACCGTAGCTCATTAGTATATTTGTGGCACTTGTGGTTTTCCTTTAGTCTAGTCTCGTTATCACTTCTATTATTGTATTACTGTTGTAATTTTGCTTTTATTTTTGTTACGTAATTTATCAGTAGTTTAATGTTAAGTCATTGTTGTAACCGTATTTAAGTCGCATGTGTAACTGTCCGGCTGTACAACTGATGAAGGTCGAGAGACCGAAACGTTTTTTAACTAAATTTTTACATTTTTTTATACCAAAAGTTGTCCATTTTCGGTCTTTTTAACTAGTTTATATATATATATTTATATATATATTTAGAAATTAAACGAGACTTACCTGTAAGTTGAAGTTTGATAAGTATTCTACCAAATCCGCAGTGGTACTGATTTGGTAGAATTCTTATCAAACTCCAACTTACAGGTAAGTCTCATTTAATTTCTAATTCTACCAAATCACAGTGACGTACTTCCGGTTAACATGAAATTTTAAAGCAATTGTGGACACAACTATATAGCCGGTAACAAAAACATTTATTGTAACACAGCGTTTTGAAAAGCATCATCAGCTACAACTGGTCTGTTGTAGAACTTGCGAAAAGTTGAGTCCGAAGACCAACCTACGTACTTCAAAATGGTATCTGTAGGAGTAGTTTGACTAGCTTTACTTGTACTGGCTGACCGCGTACTATGGACCTTAAATTTAGTAGTGTCAATATACCACTTAAGCCAAGTAAAGTCTTAATCCACCGTCCAACTGTACTAGTTCCGACTGGCGCATAAGGCTTAACATATGGTACTAACAACTTCGTACTTCCCTCTTGTCTAAGAGCTATGGTATGAACGAGGTAACTCTCCAGTGTTCTGTAAACACATAAAAAGATAGACGTCTGAACACCACAGCAAACGACTTCGTACTGACTCACGGCGGCGCATGTACATCTCATCCAGTGTTAACCGAAAGTACATCACTGCGATTTGGTAGAAATATATATATATATATATATATATATATATATATATATATATATATATATATATATATATATACACCCGTTTCAAAAAGGTTTTCCTGAGAAAGATATATAGATAGATAGGTGCTTCTGTTTAAAGTTAACAAGCGATGTCAATTTCCACATGTTGCGGCGAGTTTCTGTACATGAAATTTAAGTAGTTTCGCTGTCAGACGGGTGACAAGCGTGCAACACGTGGAAATTGACATAGCTTGTTAATTTTAAACAAAACCACCTATCTATCTATATATCTTTCTCAGGAAAACCTTTTTGAAAACGGGTGTATATATATATATATATACGCAAGTCTGGATCAATTAGTAATAAATTCTCACTGGGAGCTCTCACTCCCAAACGCCCCGGGCAAGGATAAGATATGGGAAGAAGCGAGCCCTACGGCTGCTACTCCCGAAAGCTAGGCAGGGCGGTAAGGTCCCAACAAAATACACAGATGACCGTAACTCTCCCCATAACTCAAAAACTCTATTGCGAATTTTACGACCTTCAAGATATGAAGCCACAAAACAGTGAAAGGCAAAGCCAATACAAACTATGTAAAAACCGGACTGAAATTCTTCAGTTCATTTACATCCTGGTAAGAGGAAATAGCATTCTGAGTAGCGGAGGAAGGAGCCTGGGAGGAGTGGCATGAACGATTCCATTGGAAACCATGTAGGGCGAGGGGTGAGGGCCTGCAACGCGAAGCTTTTCCCCTTTCCAAGTGCACCACTGAACAAAATTTGAAGAGACTTCGTCCGGGCGAAAATCATAACGACGTTTTTTTGCACGGGGGCGCCTAAAACAAAAGGACAACGAAAAAGGCGCCAATGAAAACATGATATAGAAAAGGGGAAAAGCCAACCGCGAAGCCGCCCCGAAATACCCCGTCCAGGGACAGAGCAATTAAGGGTATAAGAAGACTCCTTCGAAGGCATACCAGCGGTTAGCTTCGAAAAAAACAAAAAAGACAAGCGAAACAAACACAAAATAATTGGGGAACTAAATTTGTCACACAGACGCGAAAACTAAACTTGTCACACAGACGCGAAAACTAAAGCTGTCACACAGACGGGAAACCCAAACTTGTAACACAGACGGAAAGCTGAATCTGTCACACAGACGCGAAGACTAAATTAATATATATATATTTGTCACACAGATTCGCCACACAGACGGAAAACTAAAGTTGTCACACAGACGCGAAAGCTAAATTTGTCACACAGACGCGAAAACTAAATTGGTCACACAGGCTTGTCACACAAACGGAAAACTAAATTTGTCACACAGACGCGAAAATTAAATATGTCACACAGACTTGTACACAACCGGAAAACTTAAGCTGACACACAGACGCGAAAACCAAATTTGTCACACAGACGCGAAACCCAAACTTGTCACATAGACGGAAAACTAAATTTGTCACACAGACGCGAAAACTAAGTTTGTCACACAGACTTGTAACACAGACGGAAAACTAAAACTGGCACACAGACGCGAAAGCTAAATTTGTCACACAGACGCGAAAACTAAATTTGTCACACAGACTTGTCACACAGACGGAAAACAAAATTTGTCACACAGACGCGAAAATTAAATATGTCACACAGACTTGCCGCACAGACGGAAAACTTAAGTTATCATACAAACGGAAAACTAAGTTGTAACAAAGACGCGAAAACTAAAATGGTAGCACAGACGCGAAAACTAAACTTGTCACACCGACGGGAAACTAAAGTTGTGCACAGACGCGAAAACTAAATTTGTACACAGACGCCAAAACTAAAGTTGTAACACAGACGCGAAAATAAAATTGTAACACAGACGCGAAAACTGTAAACTTGTAACCAATGCGAAAACTAAACTAGTAGCAGAAAAGCAAGAACTAAACTAATAACACAGAAGCGAGAACTAAGCTAAAAGACCAACAACGCCTAGCCCGAAAAAACGCGCGAAGGGGACGAATACAAGGACAAGAGAAAACATTAACCTCCTGAGTCGCAGGTTGGGGCGCAAGAACCACGTTGTCGTTAGCGTTCTGTGCGTTGTTGTCACTGGCAGCGTCGGCTGGAGCTGGAGGCGCGACAGCTGGAGGGTGAACGGCCGCTGCAACAGCCCCATCCGCAGGAACGACAGGGACTTGGTTGGGCATGGAGAACGAAGAACGAAGAAAACCTTCGAAGATGGCGCAGCGATGACCGGGCAAGAGAAAAAACGCCAAGCTAACGACTGGCGAACGTTTAACGAAAGGAGAATTAAACAGGCCAAAAACAGGCCTATCTATACAAAACCTGTGTGAAACAGAACACCCGGGAGACTACGAGCGCGCGGGAATTTTTATCCTTGAAATCCGAAGAGATTTGGGGCGTTTGTACGAGATGGCCCCAGTGAGAATAGTTTTTGGCGAGTTTATTCCTTTGTTTTCTTTGTAGTACACTGGACAAAACAATTGAGGATTGCACTAAATGATAATAACTTAAGTAATGGTTCTGGTAAGAACTAGGCAACCTAACGGCAAGGAGTGCAGAAAGGTGTTAATTGTGATATTGTTGAAACCGTCCACCTCATTGGCTAAAACGTGAAAATCTACCATAACTTAACCAGGTAGAGCATTTATTTCTCTCTAGTTTACTAATCGATTCCCTTTTAGTGAAAACTATTCTGAGTTTTAATGCAACCAAAATTCTATGTGGGAAACATGCAAAATTAGAAGCATTTCTATCTTGGCCATTGTTTTGGAGTTTCACGATTGGATGAAACCTTGTAGCACAAAAGAAACATCACGTTAAATTAAAGTTCCAGTACATTTTATTTAAAAAACATGTTGTCCATAGGTTGATGTATTCTCAGTAAGAAACACCTAAACAACCTTATGCGGGGAAAGCGAAATGCCGCGGAACAATAGAGCATTGCCTAGTTCTTACACGCGTTGTTAATTAATGGATTACCTAAATTCGATTAAAAATGGCGACATAAGAGACAAGAAAATTTTACACATGGATTTTTTAAAATGCCTCATTGTTTACATTGAGACCATGATAAAGGTGGGCAAGTACGCACGACCGACAAGTTTTCTCACCAATATATTCATCCTGGTGGTGCAAATATTTGCGTCGACGAAGCCAGGAGACGCTTCCTAATCTTGTCGGCTAGGCGGAACGAATCGAGAAAAGTGTCGGTACCAAATTTGCGCCATCTTGAAACGTCACAATAGTATCCAGCATTACCAGCGCGTGGAAATCAGGCATCATCCTGGGGAGCTGGGGTTCCGAAATGTCACATGTGAATAATCTATTTGTCTTGATTTAGTTTCGGATATTTTCCCGATTTTGGAATCGTACGGCTCAATATTTCAATGCCTACTAAAAGTACGCAGTGGAAAAATTGGACGAAGGTTCTTCTCCGGACCAAGTAAGTTGTTGGGTCTCTTTGGAATCAAGCAAGAAGTTATCGGATTTTCCTCGCTACCGTTCTGGTATGTTTTGAATGTTCTTCGTTCGTTGTATGTCTTGTAGCAATAATTCACTGACCGGCCGCGCCAGGCGAACGCATATTAACTTTACAGTGCTCGAAATTGCGCCTGTATCGGGCGCATTTGCGACTAAAGATTTCGCAGTTTTTGTGACTAAAATTTGTCTAGCTAATGAAGGAATTATATTCCACAGTCTTGTGTCTTACTTGCAACTGGTAGTTGTAATTTTATCCGAAAAATCCTGCGAAATTCGCGTTGAATTTTGCGTGACTTAATCGTCGATTTCATGCTCCATTAACGCGGTGTCCAAGAAGTTTATCACGGGAGCACTTTTCCAGACTTTCTCAGAAATTTCTCATTTCCGGTTCCGGTATTAGTACATGTACTGAGGAGTATGATTTCAGAATCGGAGAAATAACCGAAATGAAATCAAGACAAATATACTTATATTTATATGTGGGAAAAATCTGAGACCTTTCGGAGTACATAGCACGGCAGGATTTTGCCCGATCCCACAAAGATAGCGTGAATTTGTTTGATGTCGGCCCGACGTTTTTGCCTGCGTGACATATCTCGCGACATAGCCCTTTTAAACAGTGACTGAATTCATTCATGAAACTGAGGTACTAGGTCAAGACGAGGTGCCACGGGATAAGGAGACGCACTATAATCAATGATTACTACCAGTTATATTTGTTATTTATCAGTAAATCGATTCATTTTACATAGAAAATAATACATGATTCTCAATGGTTACAATTATCACAAAACGCCTTATAAAAAGATAGATTTCAACAAGGCTTTCTACAAACAGAAGGGTAGTTCCAAAATAGCTGTCCCATAAACAGAGAGAAAAGCAGAGAGAAAAAAAATATTCGCGACAATAAATCATGAAGAAACAAGTTCTTGAACGTATCAAAGCTGATGTTTCGATAAGCGGAGCACTTGCAGAAATTAGAGTTTAATAATGAGATAAAAATTCTGCTAAAGAATCGAAAAGGCTGTTTTATTAAAACAAGTATCGGGGGAGATGAAAAGAAAAGCGACGGCAAACCTCATTTTCGGGAGTGAAATTACTGCAACGACTCGACTAAGACTCATGTCCCAGTGCCGAATATTTCGCTAACCGACTGCTCCACAGAATGGATATTAGTGTAAAAATATCTATCAAATTAAAGAGCGGAAAAGCGATTTTCGTTGTAGGTTCAAACAAATTCTGCAGCGAAGCAAACTCAAGCGCATTGTAGATATTCGCTATACCATATAGCTAATTTTTGACACGAAAACAAAATACGGTCGCATGCGTTTTTAACCCGTGAATACGTGCAAGCGTAATGAAAAGGTTATCGGTAACGGTGGCTAATTCACTCACTCGCTCACTCGCTCACTCCTTCCATCAGCTATAAATTTAGTGACGTGATGTTTTGTTACGAATGTGGATTTTTCAACCGAGACAGGCGTTTTGATGTGTATCTACCTTGAAATAATAAAATTTTGTCTTAACTATAAAAATGTGTCCTACGATGGTCGAGTGGTTTTAGCGCCGAGAATGGCAGTCGGGAGGCGCGAGTTCAAGTCACTTTCAGGATCCTTTTTTACTCTCTTTCCTTTTTTCGGATAAGATATTACTGCTTTTTTTTTGCGTTCGTCAAAAATGTTCACGTTTAATGTTAAAAAAATATCGAACCGTGTCTGTGAAAACATAAGCTTACCGCAATATTGCGTTACGCGTTAGCATTTCTTATTCACGGGTTGGCTCTTAAGAGCCTTTGATTCCACTCATTTCTGGTCTTAATGGTTAACACTCATGTGTTTTAAGACGTTCTCACGCGTGAAATTTTCTTGTCTTTTATGTTGCCGTTTTTAATGGAATTTAGGTCAAGCGTTTAAAAGTTATTATCATTTAACCCAATCCTCAATTGTTTTGTCCAGTATATGTGTTTGATTGGGTTTTCCAAAACTTCTCTCAAAAGCTTGTTTGTATTTAGAAATCCTGTTGAAACACTCTTCCTCGGTTTGATATATTACATCAAAGCCCGATGCCAAAAGATCAATCTATTTTGTAGAAACAGTTGCAAAACTGAGAAAATTTAATTTCGGATATGTCTAAAAAAGATACAAGCAAGTCGCCATTGGCAGAGTGTTATGTAGCTACCGCCGCCCGCATTACCCACCTCTCCTGAACCATCCTGCTACACATGCCCACAATGGAACCACAATAGAATGCACAACAAGCCTGTTTTTCAAGGAGCAATTATTTTACTTTAATGAGATGAATACCTTACGATTATCTCCTTCCATGTAGTCTTTGAAGAAAATTCCGTCGTAAGAATAAGAAACGCGGTATTCAGTAACCCACTTTGAAGAATCTTGTCTTCCCTGAGTAGCGATTATTGTCACTTTTCTCCAACTTCCAAAGTCCACCTGGAACCAGCTGTCCTTCGCAGTCAGGTAATGGCCGCCCAAAGTTTCCCAAGCACCATATCGTACTGGACTTGACACTTTCTGAAAGTGAAGCCTGCCATTTCCCGGTTTATAGTAGATGTTATACATACTAGAAGCTGTCACGGCTGAGTCTGGAATGGCATAGCTCTCCATCCCTAATCCCGCCTCGCAAACTGGGGGTTCCGGAGTGGGAAAACCTGAAAGAAAAATTTATATTTTTTTAATCTGTAGATTGCCATTTTTTTACTACGGGTTTATTCAAATCTACGTATACGAGATATATGTTTTCATGTATTGTTCAGACGAATTGAAAGCAAAGTAGACCTATGGTGAACACGTGGATAGATAGTTAGAAACTTAATTTATCCACGCAATCCTTTCACTAAGTAGTGGTATTCTAAAGAGTCGTGCCTTATACAACATTTTATATCATTTTTATCATTATCATTAATATAAACAAGATATAAAATTACAAACATTATTAAAAAAATCCTAAGAGAAATACTAGAGTATGGGAACATATATGTCTTCATAAGTGCCTATGAAAGCAACAGCCCCCATGGCAGGAATCACTGTTCAGCCACTGTAGTATTGGGCTTCCTGTTTTAAGGCAGTTGGTCATCCCGGGGGGGGGGTGGGGGGGGGGGGGGGGGGGGGGGGGGGGTACTCCCCTATATAAGCTATATAGGTATGTGCCGTCCCAAAGGGTATGGTTTTTGAGCCGTTGTGGTCTGAAAACGGGTATAGATTTTGACAATTATGGTCTGAAATTGGGTCTGGTTTTCGAAGAAAGCACGACAACGACACAATATGGAGACAAAATTAGACTAAAAATCTGAACATTTTGCCTGAAACAATGTTCGGTATTTTTTATCATAAAATGATATCCACTTTCTGTGGGCAAGCTTAGGGGCTCGCAAATAGAGTACACGCTTAAGAAGGCAGGTCTGAAAACGGGTGTGGAAAATGGCTGCACACCCCCCACCAAAAAATCCAAGGAGTACCCCCCTCCCCCGGGTCATCCCCAGTTCCCTTCTAGTCGTGTTTATCCAAATGGTTGCGAAGGTAGTGTTGACAAAAGGCTAACTATTGAATGCCTAGTGGCATTGAAGGACTTGCGTGCAGAGGAGGCTAGTCTACAGAGCCGCAGGTGCTCAGAGTTGTAAATAATTTGTTATTGCTTAGAGATTTGGTTTGTGTTTTCTTTTCTTCTTGCATGCAGTGGGCAGCTTGAATCTAAACTCCTTGGGAAGTGGGATGTACTGCCATAGACTGTTTGTGTACCTGCTGGGAAGATTTGCATGTGTTCATCTTATTGTCTTAAAACTGGCTATCCGCATTGCATTTCACTCATTGAAGGCAAAAGCTAAAAGCTTCTATATGTGGGAGCAAGCTCCACTTGGAACAGCCAGTGTATGTATTTATTACATGTAAAATGCCTCCAAAAATGAAGTGTGTTTTCCAAGCATTTTTAGTGTTGATCCAAAATTTTTTTCATCTATAATTAACACCTGTCCCAACAAGCTCACATTTCCTTTCGTTTTGTTCAATGAGGAAGTGAAATCATTCATTGCCAAGCTAATCAAAATCTAGTGTTTTTGAGAATTTCTTTTCAAGTTTGTGTCTTTTACATCCCACTGAGACTGGATCAATGTACATGTACTAAAAAAAACATGACAGGTATCTAGAACACATCTTTAATGAACACAAAGTGAAACATTACATCCCTAATTAAAAGTTTTTCTTGACGAGTAGGTAAAGCAGTCAGAAATAACCGGTACAGTGTTTGTATGGGAATCGGATAGCAGATAACTTCTTCTAAAATTGAATATTTCACAATTTGTGAATTAAACTTTTTAATACTAGGTAGAAGATTGTATTCACCAAGTTCGAGGGATGTAGCTTTGCTAGAAGTCCCTCAGTTAATTTTTGTGATTCTCGATACATTTGTCTGTACATTTTTTCCCCCAAACTGCGGCTTAATTTACAGACGAATGTATGGAAAATGACAAAAATTAACTGAGTGACTTCTAGCAAAGCTACATCCTTAAAACTTAGTGAATACAATCTTCTACCTAGTATTTTAAGTTTTGATGTGAAATATTCAATTTTAGAAGAAGTTATTTGCTATCCAATTACCATATAAACACTGTAATTCCTGCTGCTTTGGCTACTCGTCAAGATGGTGTCAAAAACCGTGATAAGGCCTATTACTTTCTCCATAAAAAAAACGAAACTATTAACTCAACATGAAAAACTTTGGTGTCATTGAAAACGAACCTATTGTCAATTACGAAGTTAAAACAACTGTATGCATATGGTTACTTGGCCAACTTGATTCAACACGAAAAACTTTGGAGTCATTAAAAATGAACCTATTGTCAATTACGAAGCAAACGACCATATGCATATGGTTACTTGGCCAACTTAACTCAATACGAAAAACTTTGGTGTTATGAAAAACGAACATATTGTCAATTAATAAGAAAACAACCATATACATATGATTACTTGGCAAATTTAACTCAACATGAAAAACTTTGGTGTTATGAAAAATGAACCTATTGTCGTTTCAGTAAACAACCATATGCACATGGTTACTTGGCCAACTTAACTCTAAAAGAACTTTGGATCAGAGACTTCTACATTTACGTTATCAAACAGCTTCATGGGACAACTAGAGGCTCTCTTCATATGAGAGCAGTAGCTACATTTAACTGTAATCATGATTCTGGTTAGACAATGTGCTTATTACAATTTCAAATGAGAGCAGTAGCTACATTTAACTGTAATGAATTCTGGTTGAATAATACGCTTATTACAACACGATTTTGGTAATTACATTCTTGGTGTTAATCGTCATGGACATGTTTTGTAGCAACAAAAGTTGTTGTGCAATAGTATCAAAGTTCAACTCGCCAAGAGTGGATTTCAAGACATCATCGAAAATAGTAAATGTTTTCTTCTGATCAGCGACTTCGAGGTTTACATTAACAAACAGCTTTGTGGGACAACTAGAGGCTCTCA